>PVJO010010015.1:0-66381 GCA_004026905.1 Hystrix cristata
AAGTATTTGCGAGCCGGCGTGTTTACAAGGGCCCCTAATTATGCTGGCTCACCATGTCCTCCCCGCCCTCTGCAACTTGACCTTTCATGTGATTCATTGTTCTCTTTTATTGATCTGTAGTTAATCATTTCTGGGTTTCGATTTTTCCCCATGAAATGAGTTGGCGAGTTTAAGGATACTCAGGGCAGCTATGATGTTATTCTGTTTTTGAAATTTAGCATGCAAAAAAGTCATTTCGGAGAATGTGTTAGAAATAGCAGATTCTATTGCTGAGTTCCCCATCAGCCTGTCTCTTTATTGCCGGTGGGTGGCCCAGGAACCTGCATTGAAATTTGAATGACTGATTTAGATCCTGCTTCCTTGAGCACTGGGGTGTTCGGTGAGTTGAATGCTTCTCGCCACTAAAAGAAGGAGCAGTCACTTTGGATCCAAAGACATGGGTGTTCTGGGGTTCCGTTTATGTGTCAGCTAGATTCCCTGGGCCTCTCCTGTCCCCCCGGCCTCCCCTTGGGAAGAGGCCAGCCTTCGGCCCAGTCTCCATTGCACCTGCCACTGTGGGAACTGTAGAGTCTTTGGTGCCCGTGTTTGAGCAGACAGTTCTTGGAGAAGTCTGATGTCCTGGCTACGTGGCTACATGGAGGAACGTGGAGAGCTCGTTCTGAATGCACAAGAGAATTAACATACCGCGGGACGGATTTTCACCAGACAGGCAGCAGCTCCTTCCTGTTTTGGGGGAGTGTTCCAAGGCAGACCCTTCCACACGGCCGCTTAGGAATGTACTCTTGGATTTGCTTTCCCTTCTTCCTTACACTGCTTCTTTTACCCTCGCTGTTGCTTCCCTGGCCTGGCCCCTCACGGTGAAGTTGCAGTGAGAGTGCCTTGTCCTGGCTTTTCCTCCTGTGCTGCACTGAGAGATTAGATGCAGATAATCTTACTGAGCCTCAGCTTCTTCATCTGGTAAATGGAGCAATAACCTTAGTGCTTTCCTGATGGGGAAGTTTGCAAACATGGGGGATGCTAATTTAAATATAAATAAAGGATAACATTATAATAAAGGAGTATTGATAATCATCGGACTAATTACTGTTATGCTTTCAGTTATGACAATTTCAGCTCATCTTTGGAAGGTCTTTGGTACGCAGTTGGTTGGATGAATCAGGCCGACATTGTTCTAGAACTACAGTTTCCACGGTGTGTTCCAAAGCCCGTCGAGAGATGCTATTTGTGACAACAAACGTAAGAATCAAGTGCAGAGAATTATAAGACCGTAGGCTTTTAATGCAAGACCCTTTGGCGTCCACCTTGTTTTGTTTCCTACAACTTCACTACCTGGCTACTAATCTCAAGTGACTAGTAATCTCAAGGAACTAAGTTATTTAATGCCTCTGTGCTGCATAGCGTTATGGTCAGGATTAATGGTGTTAATACAGATAAGCAAGTGGAATAGTGTCTGGTACACAGTAAAAGCTCAATAAATGTTAACGATCACCATTAATATGATTTATGCTCATGTGGCAGTGTGTGTTGTGAATCGCTATGAGGGGGCCAGAGTACACAGCGTCTCTTAAAGTCATGTGGGATGTGCTTGTGTATAAACCCTTCTCCCCATCTCCTTTACGCTTTCTTCTCTTTTCTTTCTTCTCCCTCCCTATTCTTCCTCCTCTCCTCCTCCCCGTCTCTTTTCTGTCTTTCCTACTCCTCTGTCCTCCATTCCTCTGTCTTCCTTCTCACTCTTCTTCTTCGAGTACTATGATTCCAAGGGCTTCTCCTGGGACAAAGGCGATCCAGAGGGAAGCATCATTCAGATCCTTGGTCCCTTGCTATGCTCTGGCCAGGCTTGGAGGAGAGGTGGCAGCTTCTCCGGAGTCCACAGCACTTTCCTGAAGGAGCAGGAATTTCTTCTGCTCCCTTTTTCTACCCCCTACCATACTTCCTTTTTACAAAGGCGTCTGCAAACGGCAGCAGAAGTAAGTGCACACACGGAGCAGGCATCTGCTGTGTGCCTGTGGAGGATACGTGAAATCTGTGCAGTCGCAGGGCTGTCACTAGGCAAACTTGTATGTATCACCAGGTCATCGCTGAGCTACAGAAGACACAGAGATCATGGGGCATGCTGCTAGGATGCCTGTTCCCTCCCCCAGTCAGGGGAGGGAGATTTGGTAGGTGCTCTGGCCACGTCTTTGGTTCATTCCTTCCTTGAGTTCTGCTCAAGAAGCAATAGCTTTATCATGATTTTTGCTTCCCCACAGTTCTCTCAAGGGAAGAAGGTGCTGACTAGATACCATGGAAATCTGGTCTGCTTGTGAGATCTGTTTCTCCTGGGAAATCAACACCTTGGAGTCTAAGCCATCAGTCTTTCACGAGTTATATCCATTAAGTTAGTTCTGCTGGGACCGATCGGCTGTGACAGGATGGAGTCAGGAGTGTGCAGTGCCGATAACCTTCACCTGGGTGACCATACCGTCATGCAGCCATCCTGTGGGAGAAGTCTTGGAGGCACCTTCTGCCCCTGTGACCTTTCCCAGGCCCACTTGTTATCTCTCAGGTCATGAGATATCCATCCAGGGCTTGCCCTCAGTCAGCGGTGATTTTTCCCCATAAGGACATTTGGCAGTTCTGGAGGTAATTTCGGTTGTCACAGCTGGGAGGGGTATGAACGGCACCCGTTGGGGAGACGACAGGGTGCTGTCACACAAGAATAGTCCAGCACAGATCCCTACAACAGAGAATTATGCAGGTCAAAATTCAACAGTATCAAGACTGGCAAAGCTCTGCTGGATAGGCTCATCATCTCAGGTCTGCCTGGAGGGATTGTAAGGAATCATGAGGACAGAATTTGCCACTTTTGCTTAAACTGGAGGACTCAACTTCTCCATGGAGTTAAATTGATGACTGTTCTGAGTTCCAGGGCTGAAGACTCTTCTAGAACTGTGGAAGACTGTATTCTACATTATCAATTGCAGGTACTGGTGACAAGTCACTTCCTCCTGGGGCAAAGGTCATTTGAATTCTCCTTCATCAAGCAATAAACTGTGGCTTAACTGCAGACTCTCTTGTGATTTTTATCCTGGATGATCCACCTGTAGATGGCTGCAGCTGCCATAGCAAGGGGACATAGAGCCAGCTAGATATGCTGTTGAATCCCTGCTCTACTCTTCCTGAGTTGTGTGATCTTGGGTGCATTTCTTGACACCTCTGAGCCTCACTCTTTCCAGCCTCCACATTGGAGGTCGTCATGCCTGCCTTGCTACATGCTTGCAAACTGAGACCTTGGCCCTGGAGGGCACAGCTCTGTCCATCCCTTCCACCTTCCTGTAGCCTCGTCCCCTTGCTGACTCTTAAGATACCTACCCAAGGAAATGGCCCTGTGGTTTGGACTTTCTTTCTTTCTTTCTTTCCCTCAGCCCTCAGATTCTTTTTGCATCGGCTCAATCTTGTCTTCTTTGCAGGTCTTGTAGAAGCATGGATGATATTAAAATGAGAAAAATTGTTAAAGGAGGGTCCCATTTCAGACCTGAGCTAAAAGGACATGGAAGTAACAGCTCATGGCTTTGTCAGGGTCAGATCTGTGCCCACAAAGGGACTGTTTATTTAGCCCAAGGATTTTTAAAAAGTGCACATTAAAAAAATTAAAACTCACCCTCTGATTTATTAGGTGCTACTGTTAGTGTTCTTGTACCCACTTTACAGCTGATTGAAGAGAGCCTCACAAGGTTTCAGGGCCTGCCTGGGGTCACACAGCAAGGTGCTGGAAGATCTACTTCCAAATTTGCTCCGTAACACATTCTCAGAGCTGGCCCCGGCCTGAATGGAATCGCAGTTAGGTACTTAGTGAGGTAGCTGGAGCACATTAGTGCTCAGTAGTGATCATTAGACCCGGAGCAAACACTTGTATCTACACCACTTACTATATTCCAGGTGCTGTCACACCTGTGTTACATGTGCGAACATCTTCGGTGTCATCCTAAGCCTGAAGGGAGGTACTTTTTATCTCCATTTTGAAGACGAAAACTAAGTAAGCATGTAGACATTAAGAAAGTTGCCCAGGTTGACCGCTAATAAGAAGCAAATTGAGATTTCAACCAGACAGTCTAACTGATGCAGTGTCCCTGCTTTTTTCTCCTATACTGTTCTGCTCGGAGTTAGGCCTTACTAGTTTTGTTTTTGTTCTTCTTGTTCTTTGCAGCTGCAAGGGGACAAGACAGTCCTAGTGGAGAAAGACATGCAGTAATGTCCTCGGTTCTTTCTGAAGCCTTGCAGTGCTGGCTGCCTGGAAGTGCAGTCTGCACCAGGGGGAGATGAGAGGGGTAGCGGGTCACAGGTGACTAGATGACCCTGCTCTGGAGTGTCCTGAGTGTCTTTCTTGACCTGCCTACTCTTTAACCCTAGTAGCACCGAGTGTTCACTGTGCCTCATGATCTGGGGCTAGAGTTGAGGGTTTGAGTGTTTCCCACTGAAATGAGGGTGGTGCTGAAAACATTTTCTTGGCCAGGCTCTGTATCTGGCTCTTTCACCTGCTTCGTTTCACTTATTCCTCATGGCAGCTCTTGGAGACAGGAGCAATTACTTGCTATCTGCAGCTGAGGACCTCGAAGCTCACACAACATGCAAGTGGTTGAACTGAGATGTAGACTCAGGACTCTGTGACTCAGTGTGTTGTCAAGTGTTGGCGGTAACTTTAATCTGTTTCTGCTTCTCTGTATCTATTGCCAGTATCTTAGGCCGAACTACTCTCAACTCTCACTTGGACCGTGGTGATGGATGGTACACTTCTCTCCCTGCACCAACTCTTGTTTTCCTGAACCCGTGTCTGAAGAAATTGAAATCTTAACTTCTCAAGGATTGGGAACTTGTCTCAAGCATCCGTGCTGCATCCCCATTGTTCAGCCCTATGCCTGGCACATGGTGGGCACTGCTCTGAAACATTGAGAATGAATTGGGTGGATGATTATATTTATACTGTAGAAAATTATTTTACTTGGTGATTTGTCTGTTACCAATTTGGTGAAGATTTGTCTATCCATCTATTCACCCATTCACTTATCTACTCATCCCTCTCCTCCCATCCTCCCTCCTCATCTACCAATCCATCCATTCACTCATTCATCTACTCACCTATCCAGCCTTCCCTCCTCCTCTTTTCCATCTATCCATCCACCACCCATCCATAGATCCATAATTAATTCCCACCCATCCTTCCACGCATCCATCCATCCATCTCCTAGTCACTCATCCATCACCTTTTCACCATGCATAATTCATATCCATCCATGCATCCATCCTTCATCTGCTCATCTACCTTTTTTATCATATCTGTACAACCAGCCATTAATCAGAATTTTAAAAAAGATGAATCATATTTAGTTGTTATTAAGGCAGATTCAAAAAAGTGTTATAAAAGTGCTCCTTGATGAAGAAAACATTGTATTAGTCCTCATTAATAGGAATGAATCAAGATAAGAGTGGACACCCCTTTCATTAGTTAACATGTCTCAAAAATGGAACCTTTGTCTAAAATATTAAACTGCACCCTGCACCTTTTCCCTGTTCTGCATAGATGACAGAGACAGCAAGAGTAATTCAAATACAAGCTAAATTCTAATTCCTTGCCTGTTAGAAAGCCACGGGCACTTTGGGGTGCAAAACAGAGAGTGTATACGTATTAATATTGAAGAGCTTGGGGACTGTCTAAAGCTAAGGCATAGGCATGGAAAACAAGTAACCAATTACGAAACAGAGTTTCATAGTGTCCAGTCAGGGGCCGTGGGCCTCACCTCACATCCACCATCACAGGTGGATTCCAAAATGTCAGAGATCCCAGCTCTGCCTCTGAGATGAGGGTTTGGCACTACCGATACGCAAGGGGAAACCGGGGATTCCACACTCCCCCCACAGACTCTCGCCTGTGGTCAGAGTTAACAAAGGCAGCTGGGTGAGCAGGGACGGGATTACGGGTGCAGGAGCCTCATAAATATGAGATGAGACGGCTGGGATGGAAATGAAAGTTGAGATGCTCAAAAATAAAGCGTGAAAGAGTCCTGGCCCCACATAAGAACAGGATTGATCTCCGTACGCTGACAGAATGTACGATTTCCCTCCGCTTTACTGCTGTGCTTCTGTTTCTATAGAAACCACCAATTTTATAGACAGATCCGCTCTATGAGAAGGTGCTGGGAGTTCAGTTTGAAGCCAAGTGCCGTCAGGGCACCAGCACTCCCAACCCAGAGGAGGAGGCTCTCTCCTGCGCTAGCTAACTAGCTCTCCTGGGGATGGTTAATGATCACCAGGCTTGGCACTTGTCATGATTGTTACAGTTACACTTGCAGCGCTGTCTTCCTTGCGCGGAGTCCCGAAGCCACGCTGATTCTAGGGCTTTTGAGCATGCTTACGGAGGTCTGCGTCTGGGCATTCTTCCTGCCTTCCACTCGCTTATTCTTCAGATCCATATTGATGTCTTTGCAGCAGACACTGTGCCAAGCCCCGGGGGTGTCACATACGGTAGAGGAGAAAGGCAGGCAAATCACAACTTCATTTCAGTTCTTCAGTGGGAGAGGTTCTGGCCAGGGCTACCTTAGAGAGAGGGACCCAATGCTGGGTGGATCTTGGGGGGTGTTTGTCAAAGATGTGCATTAGCTGAGCAGTTTGGGTACCTTTGCTACACAACAGACTTCAAAACCTAGTAGTATAAACCAACACTGGTTTTATATATACGTAATGCTGTGGGTCATAGATTAGGGCAGCATGGGAAAAGGTTTGTCCCTGCTCCGTTATGTACTGTTCAAGGCCTCTGTTGGAGTGGGTCGAAGGCAAGGATTCTGACTGCCCGAATGAGCCCGGTAACCAGAACCTTGGTCCTTCTCCATGCAGCATCTGCTGAGGCTGGACTGTTGAAGAATGGTTCCTCTGTCACAGGCTAGCACTTGCCCGGGGTTGACCAGAGCAGCTTGGGCCACTGGGCACCATACTCATCCTGTGGCTTCCTCCCTGCCTAGCTTGGGTTCCGTCACACTGCATCCTTCTCAGCATAGTGAGACCTCTCCCAAGGCGTTACCTGCAGAGCTTTTTATGACCTGGACTCTGAAGTTCCAAAGTATCACTGCTGCTACATTTTATTGGAAAAAAACAAGTAACTGAGGACAGCCAGCGGAATTGGCCTGGCTGTCAGTTGAGGAGTGGCATGCATGTCCATGGAGGTAAAGAGCTGGTGCCAGGTGTCTTGGAGAGAAGCCTTCCGGCTGCAGTGGCTCTGAGTTTTTTCATCCATGGGGTGGGATCATAGTGGAGAGGAAGTCAGAGGCGTGAAAATGTTCATGAACAACTAGATATGTAGCTCCGTGGTCAGAGTGGAGTCAGGCCCCGGTGAGGTGCACATGGCTGTCATTGTCCTGTCTGGGGCTGCAGGTCGGATATGACAAGCTCCAGCCCAAACTAACATAAGCAACGAGGAAATTCACTGGCTCATTAAATCAAAAGCTGCGGAAGGTGGGTTCATCAAATGTAACTGGATCCAGGAGCTCACAGGAAGTGATCAGTTCTGGGTCTCTCGCTTATCTCTTTACTTTGTGCTTGCATGAGCTGGCTGAACTTGGTGTGTCTTCCCCACAGAGAGGCAGATGGCCACGTCCCCACACTTCTGAGCTCGGTGGAAAAGAGAGAAGTGTGCATCGCCAACCATTCAAAGCCTGGGCAAGTGTTGTGTTGGTTTGTATTTCTGAACCAGTCCTTCAGGCCAGGGCCTCTGATTGGGCAACCTGGAGTTATCTTCCACACTCCAGGGAGGCTGGAGGAAGCAAATTCTCCAGTGCATGCCCCAGGAGTTCTGGGAGACCAGTGATGCCTGGATGGATGGAGGGTAGCTCGAAAGACTGCCTTGTCAGGCTGGTAAGAAGCTGAGGAAACAAGAGATGCTCTGAGCAGAGAATGTTGTTGGGTGAGAAGAGAAGGGGTGTGGGAAGGACCCTGAGGGACATCTAATGGACATGCTATGGAGGTAGACATTGTGAAGAAGCTAAACAGAATAGTGATCACTAGAGACTGGGAAGGTGTGTGTGAGGAGAGTGGGAAAAGGGAAATTGGATTTAATCAGTGACCATGCATGTATGGAAATATCACAGTGATATGTACAATTAACATATGTTTAAAAATACTTAATATAAGGAAGCTGAAATGAAGTCCTTGCGGAGGTAGGAGGAAAACCAGTAGCTTGTAGCCACCTGGAAACTAAAAGCAGGGTGCATTGTAAGAGAGAAGTAGCCAACATCGGAAATGCCTCTCAGAAATCAAGGGAGGTCCAGTTACTACTCACTCATTCACTCACTCACTCAGACATTCATTCAGAAAATATGTACTGAACACTTACTATGTGCCTGGCACTGAGGTTCAAAGAGTGGACCAAACAGACAGAATTGCCTGCCTTCCTGGGTCTCACCTCCAAGGTGAAGGGGCGTGTTTTAGTTAGTGTTCTGTCTTTCCTGAGACAAAATAACCGGCACCCAAAGTTGAAGGGGGAAAGGTTTATTTAGCTCACAGTTGATAGACATTTCAGTCCACAATCAGCTGGATCAAAGGCAGGGTGGCACAGCAGACAGGCAAGAGGCAGCAAGGTAAGCAAGGGACCTAAGCAGCTTCTTTCTGCGGCTTATATCTTATCCAGGCTGCCAGGCTTAGGGCGGTGCCAAACCAATCAGTGGATTGATTTAGTGATCGCATACCCTTAATCCCAGTATCACACACTGTAGAATCAGCCACCTCTGAAAAAGCCCCATCTATGAGGCTTTGGGGGGACATCTAGACACAAATCATAACAGGGTGGTCACTGGATTGAGTGACAGAGTAGATGCTTGTCAGCAAGCTTGCTGGGAACAGTTCGGGGGAGAGATGTGGTGTGTGCAGCTTCGCTGGGTTGGCGAGTGAGTGAAGGGTGCATTGGTGGGAAAGGTTTGTGGGTGGAACCTTTGCAGGAAGCTCAGCTGCCCAGGGAGAAAAAGGGAGCCAAAGCTGCACTGAGAGGGACAATGAGCGAGGTGTTTTTGTGTATTTATTTTTGTAATTTTAAAATATGAATATGGGGCTCTCCTTTTCTGTGCCTGCGTTAATCTTCTGTGCCTTCAAATACTGTGACATTGTCCCTGGTATGGTCCCCCAGAGAACAACTCTCTGCTGGTCTCTGCCTGAAGGAGATACAAGCAAGTGCTTGGAGGGAGAGAGGCAATATTAAAATTCTCCCTGTTCCAAAAAGGACAGGAGGCAACTCTGTGTCCAGATGCCTCCATCCCCTTCCTTTAGAATCTCTGAAGCCAGAGGCTGGGGGCAGGCAGGGGAGCATTAAAATGCAACTAGATGCGGGAGGGTGCATTTTAACATGCTAAAGTCACCCTCCTATACAAAACAAAATGAATAATCCAACATTCCTGTACGTCTGCATGTGCTCGATTCTAAATTCCTTCTTTTTCCCTCTTGTGCCAGCTGCTTGCGAAAGGTGGATTGGGTGGAAGGCAGGTAGTGTGGGGTGATATGGATAATTGGCCCCCAGATAATTGAGAGTTGATTTTAATTAACTTAATTTTAGAAGTGTGGCTCAGGATCCCATACCTGCAAGTCTCAGGAAACCCTGGTCAGAAACCTCCCTGTAGTTCCTCTCTTTGACCTGACTCGAAATGATTCTCAGCCAGAGTCGATTTTGTCTCTGGTGACATTTGGCAGAGTCTGGAGACATTTTTTTTTGCCTGTCATGACTCAGGGCAAGATGCTGCTGTGCATCTGTGGATGGAGACCAAGGATACTGTTAAAGATCCTACAGTGCACAGTGTGACCCCCCCAAGACAAAAAATTACCCTGCTTAGCATGTCAACAGTGCTGGGGCTGAGAAACTCTATTGTAAATTATGCTATTTTGGGGATGGAGGGTAGTTGCCAGGATGTTGGTCAAAGAAAGCAGGGAAGATTTGGAGTCAGAACTAGACAAGTATGGTATTTATGGTAAATGAATCTGGTGCTCCCTCCAGAAGGCAATGGTATTCAATACTGAGACTGACTTTTCCCCAGAGCATCCACCGCTGTATTTATAGTGACATCTCAGGGCTCTTGTCTAAAAAGCTGATAACATTCTGACCCTCTGTCATGCAGATGCCCCTTGCAGATGCTACAGTGAGCTCAGACCACAATCTGTTGTTCTCGAAGGTGAAATATAGCCCCACTTAAACCCTCAGTTGCCTGGTTCTTGGCATCGTGGGGTTTACTTTTCCTCAGAAAAAATTTATAGGCATGTAAATATTAATGGTTTTTCTTTCTTCTTTGTGACTGCTGGACCTCCCAGTGCCAGGAGGGCTGGTCTTGGCCCTCCTCAGTGGGTCTGGTGTAAGCGAGGGCCTTGTCTCTTGCTGTGGCATTTCCCAGGGTGATTCATTGGCTGGGGACAACCCCAGGGGCTGCCTGTCTCCTGTGGATGGAGAGTTTCTAGGGGAATCTGACTCTGGTGCCCCGTTCCTCAGTGGGTCCGGGTAGGAAGACTGGTCATCAGCTCTGCTCTCTGTTAGGGACCCTCTCTAACTTATCGTTTGTAAGTGGCAAGTGGTCAGAATCCTGTGAGATGAACAGATCTATGCTACAAACAAAATGGATGAGCTTCTAGAAGATTTTGCTAAAAAGCCAGACCCAGGTAATGTGCTGTCTGATTCCAGGTATATGGATTGTCCCAAATTGGCACAGAAAGCGGATGACTGGTTGCTGTGGGTTGGGGGAGGGGAAATGGGCAGGGACTGCTCAGTGGGTAGGGAGTCCTCTTTGGGGGAATGAAACTGTGCTGAAATTCCATAAAGGTGGTGGAGAGTGTAGCAAATGCCACTGAATTGCCACTTGAAAATCGTTATTTGATGTTATGTGAATGTCGCCTCAGAAGAAAAACCTCTTATAGACAGAACCCCTCAGCTGGCCCATCTCTGGGCCACAGAGGCCTGGGGTCAGCCCACACCACGGCGGCCTTTTGGGGGCCCTGCTGGACAGTGGAAACGAGGGGCGTCCGCTGGGGCTTTGCACTTCCGTGTTTCATCAGAAGTGATAAATGAAGCTTTCCATCTGCTTCATGGCAGATCAGTCCCAGGAGGGACAGCAGCCGCTCGGCACACATGTTTCTACCCTGCTCAGTAGCCGGCTTCCTGCAGGACATAAACCACAGCAGGAGAGAGAGAGCACTCCTGCCAGCAGTTGTCATGGATGTGGGGTGGCCAGTGAGCCTCCTGGGGGGCTCCGACTCCCAAGCGGGCTGGGCACAGGCAGGAGTAAGGAAAACAAGCCTGGTTGTACTTACCGCATTCCCAGCATGTTGCACTGCAGGGAAGCCGTGGACACCTGTGTCTTGTCCACGAGCCGTGATTGGGGGCGATGAGTCAAACGGCTGTCATTCATCCACTGTGTGACCTTGGAAAAAGTATTTAACCTCTCTGTGCTCTAGTTCCCTCATGTGCAGAATGGTGATGATAATGTTAATCCCACAGGAAACCGTGGGGCTTAGATCAACGGAAATAAATGCATATGTTTACATTTCACTTATAGTATTTACTATACATACATACAGCCCTATGTTGAATCAGTAAAATGGTGGAATGAGTTTATTCATTCATTGAATTTACTGAGCTCCTACTAAGTCAGACATAGTGATTACACAGCGACTAAGTTGGGCAATGTTCCCTCCCTTCATGAAGCTTACATGGAAGTTGGGAGATAAAATAAGACATCAGAGGCACACATAATTGCAAAATACAGAACATATTATGATTAAAAACAAACAAGTGCTTAAGGTAGAAAGTAGATGAGTGGTAGCTCCATGTGGTAGTGGGGACATGTTTCTCTGAGATCTGTAAACTGAAGCTGTTCAGGAGAGAAGGCACTAATGATGTGAATGGTGGGGTGGGGGAGCTTTCTGCTAGGAAGCATAGCAAGTGCAAAGGCCCTGGGGTGGCAGAGAATGTGGCCTGTCAAGGAACTGCCTGAAGACCAGTGAAGAGGAGGTAGAAGGGGGACCCTTTGCATGCCTGGTTGACCATTTCAAGGAGTTCAGATTTTGTTCTCTTTCGAGGGAAGCCAGTGCTGGGGAATGGCCTGAGTAGATATTTGTTACAGGAAGTTCACTGCTGTGGTGACAGAGAATAGTTTGGTGAGCTTTCTGTGTGGAAAAGGAGCAGTTTACAGGTACTTGCATTCGTTCCCAGGAGGGAACTGCAGCTTGTTTTGCTGGTCTGCTTAGGAAGACAACAATCCCAGCAAGAGCTCTTCCGGCCCCTGTAGCTCTAAGACCTTCAGCTGTGCTGTCCTCTCCTGGCCCACATTTGTTTCCGGAAGTCTCCTTGACCCTGGGGGACAGTGGGCACGGGAGCGTGGATGGAGCTGTTGGAGGGGAAACTCCCTCCTCCCTGCGCTTCCCCGCAAGTGACCCTAGGGAAAGAGGTTAACCCGTGGCAGTCCCTGGAGCAGCGGGGTTTACATCACTTCCGGTTGGGGGTGAGTCTCCTGGGATGGGAGCGAGCCTCCCACTTCTTGCCGGCTGTAGCATACTTTTCTAGGGATGTTCTATTTTGCTACCAGTGCCCTTCTCTAATCTCAGAGAGTTGCTGTCCAGTCGGGGCTTGTAAGAGCTGAGAAGTTGAAGTCTTGTCTGTCTCTTCCCTCTGCGGTCTCGGAGGGTGACCTCATTCCAGGGTGTTTTAGGAAGACTGTTCTCAGAAGGGCTGGAGGGCACAGACAGGAATCACCAGGACTGGTGCGGAAGCCAGAGCGCTTGACCAAGGTCGGGAGTCATGGGAATGAGAGGCAAACACGGATGTGATTGATGCTGTGAGCAGGAAAGTCAGCAGGACTTTATGATCCAACGAATGTTTGTATCCAGGATAGAATGTAGAAGAAACAAGGCAATTGCCAAGTTTTCTGGGTGACCAGCTACCTTCTCTAGAAAAGAGGAGTGAAGGGGAGGAAGATTGGGACTCACCTGTATTGAATACCTGGTGTGGGCCAGACCCTCTGCAAAGTCCTCTGAGGGATGACATCTCATGATCTTTTTTGTTGTTGTTGTTACTTTTTTTGGTTCCATATTATACTTTTTAAAATTGTATTTTAATGGTGCATTTTAGATATACATAGTGATAACATTCATCATAGGGAATTTGTACCTGTACATGGAATATCTTGCTGCTTCTTTTTTCATCTTCACCTCCCCTCCCTTCAACCCCTGCTGCCCTCCTTATTTACAAGCTTTGTTTCCATTTTTTCCTTCTATTCTTTCTGCTCTTGTCCTTCCGTTCCTTTCCCCCTCCCCGTCCCTTGTTCCCCTTCCCATTTGAACAAGCCTCATTTCTCCATCTTATTTTACTGATGAAGAAATTGCAGCTCCAAGAGGTTAAGTGTGTTCCCAGTTGATTGGGCCTTGAAACTTTTTGAACTTTTAGTTTGGTAAGGTTGTAACTAACTAGGAATACTAGTAAGGACAGTGGGATATAATGAAAGCAAGGTAGAACCCCCCCCATAGTAATCCTACTGTGCGTGCGCATGCGTGTGTGTGTGTGTGTGTGTGTGTGTGTGTGTGTGTGTGTGTGTTGAAAGGATCCCACTTATCTTCACGAGAAGAAAAACCAGAGGGCTTTGTTTGCATTTTCTGAGCCCCTCGTGGCTCCCTGGGCTTTTCTCAGGGAGAAGCACATTGAGTTCTGGTTCTCTGTGTCCTGAGCTTTCACCCAAGGGCGAGGTTACACATATCCGTGTCTCTCATGTGCTAACACATTGTGGATGCTCTGATGTACAAACAGTCTCCCATTCCCCTTCAACTCCATCTCTCACTTTCAAATCTATCCCATCTTTATGGGCCCATTGAACACTGTCATGATGCTTTTCTGGTCCTTCTAGCCCATCACTTTTTATTTCTCTTCTTTGCCTTGGTTATGGCCATATGAATACAAACCATTTCCCCAGTGAGCTGATGATTTCTTTGACAACATCAGAGGCTGCTATCTGACCATTTTATATCTCCTGCGGTGTCGAGCATGATCTCAGATCCTGAGCTGGCACAGCGTAACACACAGATTGTGCATGTTAGAGTAGAGGAGGCAGTATTCACATCGTGGCTGGCTCCACCAGGTTGTGGACAGGTGATCTTGGGTGAGGTGCTCACTTTGTGCATCAGTATTGTCACTGTTGGACTGAAGTAATAAAGACTATTCTTTGGGAAATTTTAAAGATTAAAATATGAAATCTGTATTTATATAAAGTAATTGTATATGAAAAGCCTGGTGCCATAGCTGACACACAGTGGACACTCAGTAAATGCTCATATATTCTTATCTGTTGTCCTTCAGAGAATGACAGAGTAGTGGTGTTGAGGGCAGAGATAGTGTACCCTTGTCTGTCTGTCCAACAAGAACTTTTTGAGTGGATAAGAAAATAATTCAGTGAGTGTTTATTGTGCAGATGGATGAATGTGAGGTTTATCGTCTGCCCTCCTCTGCTACCAATCTATCACTTTCTGTCACTTTACCTTTTCTTTTCTGAACCCTTAGTTCGACATGAAAGGTGATTATTTATTAATGATATCATTTATTCCCTTTCTGAATTGCCCTTCTCTCTTGCTAACCCTCAGCCCTGTGAAGACCAAAACCTCGTTTGATTGATTACAGTGGCCCCAGTCCTCAGTCCAGAGCCTGGCACGTAGTAGGTGTCAAGTAAAGAGTAGCTGAGTGAACAACAACAAGAACAGAAAACAGTCAGTGGATTTACTTCAATTTGATTAAAAACATTGTTTTAGTACCAAATTTGGCCAGGTACTGAGCAAGACACAGAATACAGATTAACAAGATAAACCTTACTCTCAAGAAGAAAGGGAGAAGAGGGAGAAGAGGGGAAGGAAAATAGGTTCCATCCCTTCTCAAACAGAGATGGACTCTCTTTTCCAATTTCTGAGCCAGTGTCACTGACCCCTGGCTGAAAGGGAAGAAGCAGCTGAGCAACGGCTGGAGCCTTATGTATTCAGAGTCATATTCTGTTTTGGAATCGGCGCCCCTCCCTCATCAGGGATCAGTCTAGAAGGCCACCTGCCCTGGCAGGAGAAACTGACATCCTATTGAAATTGATGAAATATTTCAGAATATACCATCAGATCCTGCTAAGCAATTGCCACTTGGGGAAAACTCATTTAATAAGGGGCCTGACCCATGCAAATGTGGGAGAGATGGTTGGCGTGTCTCCTTTTTCCGTGGATTACACAGAAATCAGTGACGGCGAAGGGGGCAAGTGAATTGATAAAAGTGTCTCTAGAGATCAAGTACTAAATGGCTTCTTTATTGCTTACCTCTCAAGGAACCTTCTGTTTAAACTGCTGGCAGTAAGTGCAGGTTAGACCTGTGAAGTTATTATAAATGCTTTTCTTAAGCCTAAGAACTTTATTTTTTAATTGGTTTCTTTCTCCTTTTTTCTTTTTTTTTCCAAACTACTAATGCAATAGGAAGAATAAAAATTTGTAATTTCTTAAGACACAGGAACTATTGAGAGCGAGAACAAAGAGGCTATTGAAACACTATAGACTTTCGGCAAAACCAAAAACACGCATAACCCCCTTGCCTCCTTTCATTGGACAATAGAGTACTCTCTAATGAGCTGGGGGAAGGGTGTTGGGCTAGAAAACCCCCAGCCCAGTTCCTATGGAATGAGAAATAGGCTGCTGGAAAAGGAAGGGAAGGCCCATTAGTGACAAGGGGAATGGGGGAGGCAGTGTCTTTCTGTCCTTGCCTACTCTTTCTTCTTCAGTGCCTTTCTCTGCGCCCTCTCTCATATGCTGCCAGCAGTTGAAGGCCTAACCATATTATCATTTGGCCTTTAAGAAAAAGCCAGTGAATGCTTTAAACAGCTTTTCTTAGAGGGCACTGTGATTAAGTAGAAAGTCATAAAGAACCATGTTCAGAGCCTAGCTATGCTCGGGCAGGGAAAAATATGTGCTTCAATGGAAAACTATGATCATCTAGCTCGAGGCCTTGGAGGACACTCTTCCAGGTTATCTGATTTTGATTTTGTGGGATCTGTCTTGCAACTCTGAGAGTTAAAGATACCCAATAGATATCGTTTTGTATAATAGAGTTTCAATTAATCCATCCAATGTTTCCCCCTAAAATTTTTACCTCCATTTGCACATTTACTTAAATATTTCTGATCTGTAGATCTGTGTGCTCAATGAACCGTTTGTAACATCTTCATAATCTTCAGTGATTAATGATACAGTAAAATCTTCGGCGTGTTTTATATTTCTGTGAGAGTCATGATTTACCACTTCTTGAAAATTGTATTTTAACACCAGTTACATAAAGGTGGTCTTGAAATGACAAGCTCGCCAAGCCTCAGTGTCCTCATCTGCTGAACAGGAATCAGCATGCAGAGTGAAATCATCACAAATTTTACCGAGAGTTTTCTCATTCCTAGTTAGTATCGAGGGCAAAGTAATATTTAGCAATTAATTTTTAGTTGTTACAGATTATGAATGTGATAATGTTTGCAAAAATTCTTTTATCAAGGGTGATTCATGAAGTGCAATTCAGATTTTAGCTGGTCCTGTTATTTTTGGCTTCAGATGAAGATGGAAGAGCTGCTCTCAACTCTCCAGAGGCTTGGAAGAGAGAGGGAATTTCTCTGGTGGCTCTAGAAGGTGCGCTGGAGTCAATGAGTGGAAACTAGAAGATCAGGTTTTGGTTGATAATAATAGGGGAGGACTTTGTAGCAACTAACTCTTCTGATGGAGTGGCCACGAAGTAGGGTAACGGGAGATGTGGGGCGGCTGAGCCATGACGTCACCACAGTGCCGCAGCTCTTGGGGGTGACGTCGTTGCCGGGAAGGTTTCCTGCCCGGAGCTTTGGGCTATCCTGACTCCTTAGGCCAGCCTAGGAGGCTACCTCTGACCCGTCGGAGTTCAGACCTTTTGCGCTTCGGTGGCCCAGAAGGTGCCCTACACCCAAGGAGGGGACCATGACGCAGGTTGTGAGCCCCAGCCCAGCCCCTCCACCTCCCTGCCCCCCCGATGCGACCATGGGCTCTGGCAGTGACTAGGTGGCCACCCTCTGCCCCTGTGAGCCAACAGCAGTTCTCTGCAGGACCCAGCAGTGCTCTGAGCCAACTCTGGGGAAGCCGCTGCCCGGACCACCACACCTCCCCTTACAGGAGCACTGAGCCTCGGCTCCTGCCGGCGGGAGCTCCCGGATGCCGCACCCAGCTACCCAGCAGAGCCCGTTCATGGTTGACCTCCATGAGCAGGTGCACCAGGGACCTGTCCCTCTGTCCTACACAGTCACTACAGTGACTACCCAAGGCTTCCCCTTGCCTACAGGCCGACACATCCCTGGCTGCAGTGCCCAGCAGCTCCCAGCATGCTCTGTGATATGTGGCGGGCAGCACTATCCCCTGTGCTGCCTCCCCCCGACCCCGCAGCTGATCCAGGCGTGTACTATTGCAGCAGCTCGCTGTGCCCTACCCCCACCTCATCCCCAGTGACCAGTACATCTCGCACCCCCCACCACGGCCCCACCACCCCAGCCTGCCCACATGGCACCTCTTGGGCAGTTTGTATCACTGCCGACCCAGCACCCACGTATGCCCCTGCAGCGGCTCGATAATGATGTGGATCTGCGGGGGGACCAGCTCCCGCTGGGTGGCTTCTGTTATTCCACTTCTGCCCCTGGCCCAGCTTTGTCCCCCTCAGTGCCCCTGCACTACCTGCCCCGTGATCCACTGCACCAGGAGCTGTCCTTTGGTGTGCTGTATTCCCACGTGATGCCGCAGGGACTGAGCACCCGGAGACGCCGCTTGCAACAGCAGCTGCCCCCACCGCCCCTCCCCCACCACCTTATTACCCAGCTTCCTGCCCTCCTTCCTCTCGACGCTGCCAGTGTCACCAACAGCGATGGGGCCCACCATCAGCCTGGATCTGGATGTGGATGGCCTGGAGATGGAGAACTATGAAGCCCTCCTGAACCTGGCTGAGTGGCTAGGAGATGCCAAGCACTGAGGCCTCACCAAAGCAGACATAGAGCGGCTCCCGTCTTAGCGCTTTAACCCAGACAGCCATCAGTCGGAGCAGATGCTGTGTGTGGTCTGCTTCAGCGACTTCGAGGCGCAGCAGCTGCCCCGAGTCCTGCCCTGTAACCACGAGTTCCACGCCAAGTGGTTGAAGGCCAACCGGATGTGTCCCATTTGCCAGGCTGATGCCTCTGAGGTCCCAGAGAGGCTGAGCGAGGCCCCACAGCTGCCTGTGAGATCCTTGCCCGAAGCTCTAGAAACTTGGGGGAACCAGGTCTGTCCCCTCGTTCCCACCTGCATCTCCAGAGCTGGAGCCAGGTCAGTCCTGCCAGAAGCCCTCACAGTAAGCCCCTGCATTTGCCAAGCTCCGAAGACTCCTTTTTTCTCATCTGCCTGCCTGTCTGCCCACGGAGCTGCCTGGGTGTCCCCAACTCAGTCTCCCTCTCGTTTTCCCTGGGGTCCTTTTTCTTCCTGACTGGCATTGGAAGCCAGGGGTCTGTTCCCCAGTGTGGCCGGTGGAAGTCCTTGGCCCCGGCATGGGCAAAGTGTTCACCATCATGGGTCACCTGGTCTCTTACACTGAAACGGTGTGCATCTCCTAAGCCTCAGGGCTGAGTCCTGCTGGACCCCAGCAGAGTCAGGCCACCAGCCCCCACCTCAGACTGGAGGGCATCCTGGCAGAGCCTCTTGAGCAAATGCAGAGAGGCCCCAGACTGGGGCAGTGTGTGCTGCGGGGGTCTAGGCCTTTCTGGGCAGAGTGAGTCCCCGTGTTCCTGGTGGCTGCCCCTTCACCAGTGACAGGGTCAGACCCATGTCCGATCTTCTCCCCTCTCTGTCATTTTGAATGAATGTGAGGAGCAGCAGTTTTTGTTTATTCATTTGGCCCAGAACAACGTGTAGGATTTGGGGGTGTGGATATTTATGACAGTTCTTTTTTCCTTTGATTTAGTGGGGGGTACAGGGATCAACCAGAACTGAATGCCCAAGGGGCAGAGTAAGGTCAGGTGGTGCCAGCTGGCCTGCATGCATGTGTGTGGCTGGGACTGGGCTGGGCAGCCGGCAGTCGGAGGGCAGGTTTGGGGGATTCTGTGCTCAGCTGATAACTGCCATGCACTGTGCCGTACACATCCCTGGAGCCTACTGGGACTATTCGCTTTTCAGGGCATTTCTCCCTCTCCAGCTGGCACATCCTAGCAGGCAGCCTTTGGCGCCTGCTCCCTCAGGGATGCTCCAGCCACCCTCATTCTTCCTGCAGGAGTTCTGGCCCCCTGCCTCCCACCCAAGCCTGCCATGGAACCCCTCAGCCTGGTCCCACCCCCACGGAGAACCCAAAGTCTTACTGTACATAACTCCAGGTGACATTTCTATATTTATAGTAGTGTTGAAAACCCATGTGTTTTACACAGAGAACCACTCTCTCCAACCCCCCTCCCTTCCCCACCCCAACAAAAGGTTTTCAAAACTCTTACAGTTCCTAGGGCAGGCAGAAGAACAGGGTCACGGATTGTGTGTCATCTGCAGCAAAGATTCCAGCAAGCAGCTACTGAGGGGGAACACATTTAAAAAAAATCATTTAAAAAAAAAGATTTATGAAACAATTACTTAGGATGTTTGTGATTTGCTGACCTTGCTATAGATGCCATGTTACCAATGATTTCCTGTGGTGGGGGTTGCCATTGTTCACTCTTTTATTTACCAACATGTGGCCTAGGCATGACAGTGGGCACCTTCCCCCAGCCCTGGCTGGGCCCAGTGCCTGTGTTTTGTGTTAGAAAGTTTTTATATATGTATAATTACATATATATATATAAATATATGTAATTTTGGGGGCCCTGTTCCTTGCATATTTTACAGTTACCTCATTTTTCCCATGTATGTATTTGAGAAAATGTTAATATATAGAGAAAAAAATGGTTCTTAAAGCTTAAATGTGTGTTTTTTTTCCATTCCATTGGATTCACATTGGTTTGTAACATTTAACATAACTAGTATGTTGTATTATATATGTGTATACTGATTGAAATTTTTAATAGATTTTACTTTTTTTAAAGTGAAAGTGGCTAGTTCTGCTTGACCAAGTAGTGCAATCATTATTTTTTTTATATTGTTGCTGATTTCAGAGGGATATTCACTAATATGCTAATTCACTAATATATGATGTATACAATAAATACATAAATAAATGGGGTAATGGGGCTCATGTTTTTGAAAGTATGAAAGCGGAGGCTGTGTTGCTCATAGTTACTGCAGTACTAAAGACAGTTTCAGACAGCTACCATTTCTGAGAAGCAAAGTGAGGAGAAATACAGGCATACATGGGAAAAATGACACACCCCATCGGCAAGAAACCTGAAGCCACAGCTTTCCGATGCTGGAAACTCCATGATCCAGCACCTTGTATATATGTCTTTAATATATGAGCGATGCCTGGCATGTAATAGGTGCCCATCAAATGCTTCTTTTAAGTAATATGCCTCCTATAACATTTTTATCATTTACTTACACAGCAAGACGTTGAGCTGTTATGCAGTAACATGGTATACATGATGGGTGAGGCTAGCGATCCCCCTGCACAAGGTTGGGCTGCTGGCTAAGTGTGTGACCTAGTGGGGTCAGGTATCTGCTGGGAGAATGAAGACACGGAGGCTCAGACTTGCTGTGTGACCATGCCTGATACATTGCTTGGTTGTAGAACCTGCAGACTTGCGCTTAGAGCTTCTGACTCCAAGTCCAGTATACTCTCATAGTTTTCTGCCACTTCCAGAGCTGAGCTCCTGGTCTTCTCATCTACACTTACTCCTCTCTCGATCTTCTTCAGGTTACTAGGACCCAAACCTCAGCGTTATCACTGATGCCTCACATTCCATATCCAAGCCAGCACCAAATCCTCTGCCATGGCTTCAAAATATGCCTGGGATCTGACCTGCCCACCTGTTCCCCAGCCCTCCGAGGGTGAAGCCATCATCACCTCTTATCTAAATTACAGCTGCAACCTCTTCAGGAGCTCCCTCTTTCTCCCTCTGCCAGGCCACTAAAATATTTCCCGTCCAATAGTCAGAGGAAATCTGTTCAGCTGTAAGATTTCTTATGGCTCTTCTCTGTCCCAGGCCATCCAGTAACTCCCCATCTCATTTAGTATAAAAGTCATCTAGGAGGCGTTATATGATCTGTCTTCCACGCCTCCCTTTGCTCATGCCTACTGCTCCCTCTTGCTCACTCCAGCCCCACTGAATTTATACATCTGCCTCAGGACTTTTACATCTGAGTTTCTGTCTGGAATGTTCTGCCTCAGATAACTGCATGACTTGTTCCCTGACCTTTCTCATGATTTTGCTCCACTTTCACCTTCTCATTTGGGCTTTTCCTGTGTGTTGTTTATTTCATCCTGTGTTCTATCCATTCCCCAGAATTTCCTCCCCTGCTTTGTGTTGTCCATAGATGTTAGCACCATTCAACAGTGAGTTTTCTTGCTTACTGTCTCTCTTCTTCCATTAGAAGATGAGCTCTGGGAGAGCAGGGATTTTGTTTGTTCTGTTCACTTTTGTTTACAGTCAGCTAATGCTTGGTCTTTATTATATACTCATTAAATATTTGTTAAAAATGAAAGAACGATTTTCCCAAATACTTTTATGTTCCACACATTTGACAAGAGGCCCTGACAAAAATTTCCTCTGTGTGTGTGTGTGTGTGTGTGTGTGTGTGTGCACGCGCGTGTGTGTGTAGGTGGTGCTGGGGACTAAACCTGGGGCCTCACACACATCAGGTAAGTGCTCTACACTGAGCTGTATGCTCAGCCCCTTTTCTGAAGTTCTGTAAGGCATTTCTTTAGAAAAAGTTTTTGACCTGATGCCCAATAATCTCTGTCTCCTAATATTCACAAGCTTGTGTAATTCTTTCCCTTCAAGTGTAGACCGGACCCAGAAACTTACTTGTAAAGAATAAAGTATGGTGATAGAAAAGTGAGAGAATGTAGGATATCACCTCCAAGATGAGGTTACAGAAGACTATGATGTTCATCCTGCTAGCACCCTTCACTGGGATACTTCCTCCAGCCTTCTCGTTTACTAACTCTGATGAAGCAAGCTGGTGTGCTGTGAGAGACTCTTCAGAGAGGCCCACAAGGCAAAGAACCAAGGCAGGCGGTGACCCATAGCTCAGTAAGAACCAAGTCCTCAGTCTGCCAGCCCATGAGAGACCAAACATTCCCGCACCAGGGTGAACTTGAAGTAGGTCCTCTGCAAGCCCGCAGATGAGCCTGCATCTCCGGCCTACATCTTGATTGCAGCCCTATGAGATGTCAGAACAGAGGGCCTGGCAAAGCTCTGCCTAGATCCCTGACCCTAGAAAATGTGAGATAGTAAATGTGTGTTTTACACTGCTAAGTTTTGGGGTAATTTGTTACACAACAGGAGGTAACAAATGAACTTCTGTTTTTAATCTGTCTATTGGAGATCATGTTCTTTTATCAGAAAAGTAGAATTCTCCTGTTTCTTCTCTCCACTCTTCCCCCATTCAAGGTATTCCTGGCACAGATATTTAACAAAACTGCAGGTCCATCAAACTGTCTGAGACGCCGTTAGCAAAGCCATAATAAAATGTGTAAATTCTTAGCACCTCCTGACACTTCGCAAGGCCAAGTTATCAGCGAGGCCTGTTCGATAGTTCCAAGGCGTGTCACTGCCTGGAAGGCCATCTGGTATTTATAGGAAGCTGAAAGTTAGGCACTGGGGAAAAATGTGTTCCAGACTGTTGCACTTATTTTCAGATAGAATCATATTCTCTGAAAAATTGGAGAGGATGTTGAGCTGATAGGGAATTCACCATGATTGTATGGCTCACTGAGCTTGTATTGTGGCTGAGAAAAATCATCTTGTCGGGTTTGGAAGACAACAGTCCCATCTCTTCGGCCAGCTGGTGATAGATGTTTGAGGACAGGCTGAAGACATGGCTGTATTCTTCTTTGAACTCGAATCCACCAAGTTGCATTTTAAAGTAAATCAATGAAAGAAAGGGTGCTTTGATAGAAATATTGCCAAGGCTCATCCCGTTGGTGGGCTAAGCTGGTAGATAAAACGGAAAGCTTTGAGATAATTGTGCAGAAATTGAAAGAGGCGTCTTGTCTGTCATTTGTAAAGGCTAAAAACTTTGAGGAAAATATATTCTCACATGCAAGGGTATGAGGGAGGTAAGTTTAATCAATCAATCAGTCAATCAATCAATGCACTGGCAGACATTCACTTTGCTCCTACTTTGTGCCTGGCATCATGCTCAGGGCTAGAAAAATACATTCAAATAAGACCTAATGTCTGTTTCCAAGGAGTCTGTGCAATAATGAAGTTGGAGACTATATATACATACATATGTATGTACGTATATATATATTATGTGTAAAACTGTGGTATGGTGCAGTGAGGGATCAGGTTCTTTGGGAAGCCAAAGGGAGAGCACTTAGTCCAGGTTTTCTGAAAAGGAAAATAAATTGCATGTGTAGGTGGAAGATAGAGATCTGGGCGAGGCAGAGAGCATTCCAAAGTGAAAGCTTGTCCTGGGTAAAGGCCTGTAAGTATGAATTAGCTTGGCTGAGTTGGGGGATTGAAAAGTGCTTTAAAGCTGGGATGAGTTTAAGACAGAGGCCACAGAGATGGGTGAGCCTGGCTATGGAAGGCCTTGGGGACAGGCTGATGCTTCAGTTCCATCCTCACGGTAGGAGGGAGCCCAGGCAGGTTCCTGACAGGGGCAGATTTGCCATTTAGAGTCCCACATGGAGGCAAGGACCCGGCTGATGAGGACAAAGACGAGGGCCTTTGTTTCTGTGTCTCTGAGCCATGCTCACTGCAGGCTGTTTTACTTTCCTTCCCTTTGGATTCACTGCAGCTGTCTCCTAGTGGTAGTGGGTACCTGCTGGGAGGCCATGTGGGTGGAGGCTTCTCAGAAATGACCTAGTGTCAGGGCAGGCACAAGAGTTTCAAAGCCCTCCCCCAAGACACAGTGGGGTCTCAGCCAGAGCATGGGTTAGCAGCGAGGTGACCAGCTGTCCAAATTTCTTATGATGCACAATTTTTAGTACTGAAACTGTGAAGACTATGACAAGTTATGCTGCCCTAGCTGCAAGGCATGACATACTGGCCAAGGTGGGTGACACAAAGGCCCCTTCCTTTCTGACCACCCCTCACTCCCCTGTCTCTTTTTTCATAGCCAGACTTTCAGAAAGCATCCTGTTATAACTGTCTGAACTCTGTTGCCTGGGCCCCAGATCAGTCTCCTGTCCTCTCTGTCCAGGGAACACTGGCCACCTTTGGGATGGCTGGGACTTTCAGCTGCAGCCTCGGCAGCAGCCAGACCCTGCCCAGGCATGTGCCCTGCTGAGAGGTGTGGGCTGCTTTCTGGGAGCTGCTCCTTACCAATTCCCTATGTGTAGTGTCTTGTCCACTGAGAGGGGAACTCATTAGGACTTGTGACCAAGGCATTCAAGGAACAAAGAGAACCACCACAGCTTTAGGTAGTGATGTCTAGCCTGTACATGAAAACTGGGATGGATACAGTCAGGACAAGGATGCATTTTTAGTGCTGCATAGCAAGACCTTTACCTTGTCATTTCAAGACATTTGTTGGCTGGTACCAACAATTTGTCCGTCCGCGCTTTCCTACTGCTGAATAGCTGTACATCATCTCTGTGCATCTTTCAGCTTTTAGGAAACAGTGATGTCTACTGCCTGGCATCTGCCTATTTTCCTCAGGTCTGAGCCACCACACCAAGATATATAGACTGGGTGGCTTCAACAATAGACACTTACTTTCTCAGATTTTTGGGGGCCCTAAGTCCCAGATCAAGATTCTAACCAGTTTGATTTTTGATGAGAGCTCTCTACTTGCCTTGCAGATGGCCGCTTTCTTTCTGAGACTTCAAAGGGCCTCTCCTAGGTGAGTGCATGTAGAGGGAGAAAGATATAGCTCTCTTATTCTTCCAATAAGGCCACTGATCTTGCGGATTTCACCCTTATGACCTCATTTAACCTTAGTTACCTTCTAAAAACCCTATCTCCAAGTACAGTCACATTGCGGGTTAGGACCTCAATCTATAAATTTGCGGAGATACAATTCATCCCGTAACAGTTCTCTTCCCCAAGTCTGAAGTTTTACCCACACTCCTGGTTTGGGACTTGGCACACTGCACAAATGCACAATTAGAGATGTTGATAGTGATGATGGCCAAGGTAGAAGGGTTAGGAGAAGAGGAGTATGTATTAGCTTTCCCATCACTGAGACCCAATATCCAATATCAACAGCTTAGAGGAGGAGAGGTTTAATTTGGCTCATGTTTTCAGGGAATTCAGTCCATGGTCAGCTAGCTCTAAGACAGAAACATCATGGTAGAATGGTGTAGTGGAGGAAAATCGCTCATTTCATGGCAGCTGGGAAGCAGAGCAGGTGAACAGTACCAGAGAGGAAGGGGTGAAGATCCAGATATAGATGGCAAGGCCAGTTGAAAATCTACCCTAACTGTGACAGCGTGACTCTTCCAAACAGTAGAAAGATGAGTGTGTGTGTGTTTTAAGTTTCTGTCTTTTAGATATTAGGCACACCCACTATCATAAGCCAAACTCATTTATTTGGCAGCTAAACTGTGCTATTTTCTGGAAGGTAAATTTTGTGGCTTAGTGCAAGTTTTGTTTCATAGTGGAGAATGTATCATGGGAATCACGCATGAGGGGAGAGGACTTGTTGCGGTTAAGCAAGGGCCTTGCTTGCAGCATCACATTGTGAGTGATCTCAGGGGAGTCTTGATGAATGAATGATGTGGGGCTGAATGACCAAGGACATGTGACTGGCTCTTCCAGCCACGTGTTCCTTGTTTGCCCATAAGCCAACCCTTCGCACTGGCTCCTTGGAAAAGACTTCAGAAAATGAGAAAGGAATTTGGCCCAAGTCTTCTGGACCTGCAGTGGTAGGGATGTGGCCCCATCAGCTGATGATAACATGAACACTGGGAGAGGGACTTAGCAGGGGAGGCGTGATTTTTCCCTTGTGCTGATGTTGCAAGCTGGTGGCAGCTGTAGTGGGAGCTCCAAAAACAGCACTCATTTTCCTCTCCATCACCAACCACACCCAAGCCTAACTCTGGTCCTCTTCCCAGGGACAGATGATGCTTAAACTTGTCTCAAATAACTGCTTCCTTGAATGGGTACCAAGCAGCCTGGAGGCAGCAGCCTTCCCATTTGGGGACCATTTTGCAGCCAGGTCAGGCACTAAGATGGGGACACAGAATTGCCAGTAATGACTTACACAGGCCATTCCAAAACCCATAATCAAGAACGGAAGAGAAATTTCAAGTACTTAGTAAATGTTTTGCTAACACATTGTCATGGCAACTGCTAATCCTTGAGGGGGTCTGTTCTGGAATGGGTTCTTAAGCGACTTTCTGTGACACATGCTTGTAGGAACCAAGGACACTTGTATTCTCACAAACATCAGGCCAACTATTGCTTTTTATGATTGATTTAAGGAGAAAATGTCCCCATCGTTTTGGTTGTGAGGGCCGTAAGAATAAGGATTTGTCCAACACTAGCTGAGTCCTGTTAAGTCGAGGCACTATCTATTCCCTAATTTCTCTGCCTCCTTGTGTTAGTCTGCTTTCTGTCACTATAATGAAATACCTGAGATAATCCACTTATAAAGAGAAAGGAGATTTATTTTGGCTTACAGTTTTAGAGGTTTTAGTCCATGGCTCCATTGCTTTGGGTCTGTGGCAGCACAGCATGGCAGATGTGTACAGCAGCGTAAAACCTCCATGGCTAAGAAATAAAAAAGAGCAAGAATGGGGCCGGGGTCCCATAGTTCCCTTTAAGGGACCACCATGATGATCTAAAGACCTCCCCCACCCCCCACTTCTAAAAGCTTCCACCACTTCCCAGTAGCACTAAGCTGAGCACCAAACCTGTAACACATAGGTCTGTGGGGTCATACAAGATTAAACTATAGCATTACCTCCTTTATTTTTTTTAAAACATCTCCTACTTAAAATATTTAAAAGGATACATGTAACTCATATCTTCAGTTCACTAGAAAACAATGGAAAAAGCACACAGAAAGAAATAAATAACATCCATAAGAACATGGCAGTTAATGCACTTGCCTTTAGTTTTATTTTTTCCTGTTCATAGTTATGCATCTGTTTCTTTTAAACACAATTGGAATAATTATGCGTGTGATAGATTATTTCATATCCTGCTTTATTACTTAATGTTTTGTTATAAATGTGTCCCCACACTTTGGGTTATTTGGATCTCTCAATTATTAATAACAACGTGCACTACAACTGCACGAGTGTATTACAGCTTATTTTAACCCGTCTTGATGAACACTTCTGAATTGCTTTGACCTCTTTTGAGTAATGCTTTCCTAATATCTTTGCATGTAAGTCATAAAATATTCTCATAGGCCAGTTACTTGTCAAATGTTTAGAATGTTACAACTGACACAGAAGCCCACACTTTCTCCTGGGAAGGAGGGGAACTCACATGCCCACCAGCAGTTGGGGCTTCATGGCTATTTTGCCACATTGATGGGTAAAGCAGAAAAGAGAACTGAAGTTTGTTGTCTCCTGGCTGTTATGTTATTGTAGTATTTGCAGCATGGGGCAGAGCTCTGCGGGCAAAGTCACCAGTAGGAAAGGTGGTGGAACTAGCGAGGACAGCCTTATGGAAGGGGATGTTCCACTCTCTGTGTTGAAGTCAGGGAGAGTCAGCTTTTGTGTTGAGTGGCAGTATCTGCCCTGGAATAATCGCAGGAATGGGAATGTGGCTCGCCCGAAGAGAAGATAGGCCTGGGCAGAGGGTTCAATACCTGGAGGGACACAGGTGTTACTGTCATAGCAGACGCCTCAAAGTGGCTGTCACATGCTGTCTTAGTTGGCTGAAGGCCATTACTCTGACACCTGCCTCCTGCCCCATTGACCCTTCTTTGGCTGTAGGGTTGCTATACCTGTATCCCTGTGCCCTGGTCCCCAGAAGCACCACAGCAGGGCCGCCCCACAGGTCCCGCTCTCATCTTTCCACATTGTCATTCTTGTGGACATATGACAGGTACACAGGTATGATATGAGGACAGGTGAGCTCTGGAGGGTCTCTCCTCTTCTTGCTGCATCCTGGCCCTCGTCATCCACCCTGCAGCTCACAGCTGCAGGTACGGGTGCCCCAGACAGCTGCAGTCATCTGCGTCCTGTCTGGGCTGTGTCCTCTCCTCCCCTCCCGCTGGCCTGCTCTGGGCTTCTCTGAGGGCCGCCTTGCCGGGAGCAGCTGTTGATTCAGATTTTCATCAGGACTTTGATAA
This sequence comes from Hystrix cristata, assembly GCA_004026905.1. Classification (NCBI taxonomy): domain Eukaryota; kingdom Metazoa; phylum Chordata; class Mammalia; order Rodentia; family Hystricidae; genus Hystrix; species Hystrix cristata. The sequence goes on from PVJO010010015.1 coordinate 28,366, forward strand.
TTAAAATTCGAAGCTCTTCAGACATTTGCGTTCCATTACACTGAAGGAGCAGCTGTTTAAATTTGGGGTAGGGAATCAGAGCCTTGTGCAATGAGGCTGGGTTCAGATTAATCCAGACTGTGGATTCACTCCCCTTCTCATCATCCAGAGAGAGGCTCTAGGGGTACAATCCCTGGCCCTGACCTGGTTTCTGTGTGCCAGACACTGAGCTACTTGCTGCTCCCAGTGGCTAGTAGCATGCAACTGGGAGGTAGACTGCAAGAGTTAGATCCAGCTCTGCTCTTTAGTAGCTGTGTGACATTGGGAAAATTGCTTAACCTCTCTGCAAGACGAAAAATAACACAGGGAGGTCTGAGCAGTCACACATGCCTAATTAGTTGTTATTGTTATTATTGGAACTTTATTTGGTACCCCTGACAGCTCAGCATATTGTGCCCAAATTACAAAAGAAGAAAAGGTCCCCTTCAGAGGTTAAGTCATTCTCACATACACATGGCAGCAGGGAGTGGCGCCCTGGGCCTTGGCCTCCTGTCTGTCTGCCTGCAGGCCTGAGTTTATCACACTGCCTGACTGGTTCCTTTTCCCTTTCCTTCCCTTTGTTCTTCCCCTTAACTTGCAAGGCAGTGGTTCAACTCCGGGAATTGTTGAACTCTAAGATTCTTCTGAGGGCAAGTGGGAATCCTGGAGGAACTGGATTTGTTAATTCTTTATTAGTAATTTGTTAATTCTCAGGTTTTCCTATCCTTTCTTATTGCAGACATTTAAAGACATGTCAACAGCAATCTTTAAAACGCCACCTGCATGTCATTATCCATGTTGTTTTAGCTTCCAGGGCTCCCGAGACCTTGAATGACGTGTGGCGTGCACACACACATGCACGCATGCACGCACACACCAGCAGGGGAGCATCCTTTCCCAGGTAATAGCAATCTAGGGGGCAGCCTGTAGCAGGCATTGTAATAACCCCTGCCTCGATGGCTGTGCCATCAGTCAGAGCAGTGCTGGCGTTTGTGGCAGCTGACATCCTTTCCTGGGAACACACTGTAAGTCTTGCTGCCACCCTGCTGGGCCTTGACGTACATTATTTAATTCCACTCTGCAACAATCTACAGGTTAAGTATGATTTCCCCTCTGTTATGCCTGAAAGAATGTAGATATTGAGAAACAGATTGTGAGACACACAGTGTGTAAACATGAGGTCAGACTCTGACCTTGTTGTGTCATCCTCAGAGCCACTGCGGTTCTGCCACACTCCATGCATTCTGTCCTCAGGGATATCATCCATTTGGGCCCAAGACTCCATGAGAAGTGATTTCTGTCCTCATGAAATATGCCACCCTCCATCCCTTGCTGGATGCTGTAAGTGTCTTGAAGCATCAGGTGCAGTGAGAGATGCTTTGAAACTATTTGTTTTTTGCTACCTGAAGCTGCTGGTCACTGGAGAGAAACCAGGCTGACGCAGGTCATTGTGAGGCCTGGGACCTGAAGAAGGTCAGTGCTAGGGCTCAGGGCTGGTCCAAGAGTACAGAGAGGAACAGGGGCGGGCCCAGTGTGCATAAGTCATCACTCACATGGGGTTAGGGGAGCTTGCAGATGTCTGAACAGGGCTCAGCTGTGGTCAGGGAGGGAAGGCAGTCCAAAGAGGGTCCCTCAGGCAGTGGGGAAGCACAGGAAAGCAGTATGCGACCCTCAGCAGGTCAGGCCCACAGGCTGGCCCCCTCTGCAGACACAGCCCCAGGATCAGGGGACAAATGACTTCCTGCCACTGTCCCCGTGGGTGAGCATGACGGGAGGCAGCCCATCTGGAAGTCCCAGCTGGTGGGCTCCAGCCCTCTTAGAGGAGGCTCCAGAGGAATGTTGGAGTGAAGTGATTTGTAAGGCCTTCTGTAGACGTGCGGCGTCCAGAGAACAGTGTCTGGTGCAGGATGCATGTGGACTATGGAGATTAAGAGTAACCTTGTCCTCACACATAGCAGGCAGTTCTTCAGTGACCAGGGTGTGGCAAGGAAGTAAGCCTGCCTTTCTTCAAGCACTTTGATCGCTTTATGCCTCTGTTTTTCAAAGTGTGGCCCCTGGACCAGAGGTATTGGCTTTACCTGAGAGCTTGTTAGCAGTGCACATCCTCAGACCCCTTCCTGGACCCACTGAAGCAGAAGCCTGAGGGGCAGGGACCAGCAGCCCGCGTGCTTCTCCAGGCGACTCTGATTCACCCTCCATGTGAAAAACCTGTTTTAGGCCACTTAAGAGTTATGAAATTTCCAGTGCTGTATGGGCAGGACATCTAAAAGCACTGAATTACATGAATTAAACTTTGTTTTTTTCCTGGTCTTTCCTGTGGAAGGAGAACCTTTCAGTTTTGGGGTGTCTGTAATGCCTACCCCTTCTGACCCATCTCAGGGTCAGAGCCCCAGGCAAGAAACTTATCTAGCCAATATTTACTTCTTCTTGATTTTATTTTTAGCCTCATTGTCTGTTTGTGGCAAATGAGCCTAGTTTCCCTTTTTGGTAGTGATATGGAGTTTCCTTTTAAGTAACTTAGAAAAAATTGAGCCATTTAAAAAATATTAACTAAATATTAGTACAGATGGTACTAGAATTTAACAAAGCTTATGCCAGAGGCCTGAGTGAGTTTAGGAATCATGCTTAGAAGTCGGCACTTCTGCAAAGACTGGGCTACAGACTGGGGAAAGCTTTTTGGGTATCAGTTCTCATTATCTGTACTGCTGAGGTTTTCGTTTTGGGAGGTGCTTGGCTCTTCTGAAAGGAAATGATTCTCATAGTACATATGGACAGTGTGCCGACTGCATTGATCAACCTGGGGTGGGCGTGGGGCTCTTGACAAATGTGGATTCTCAAGTCCCATCCCTGAACTACTAAATGAGAACCCCTACAGCATAGCCTGGGAGTCTGCATCTGCCAAGTTCCCAGGCTTTTCATAGGACCAGGCAAGTCTGAGAAGTGTGCATGACGTCATAGGAACCCAGATGTTGTGAGTCTAGCCCACTTACATTCAGCTCTCCACCAGCTCTGCCGCGCCGCCTGATCTTTCAGAGCCTCATTCCCTTCACTGTAGTGTGAGGTTAACAGCAGCTCTTTGGGGGATTGGTATGACTCTCAGGTGGTCTACTAGCTGTGCTGTTCTGTGCACATCTGAGCCATTTGGAGTGAGTGCAGCTTTCTTCACCTTGAGGATGTCATTCAAAGTGATTTCACTCCCACTTAGCCCATCGTGGCAAAGAGACTGAGCCAGCCACACAGGTTTTAGGAAGCGTTTGGGCTCCTTCACTGGTGCTGTAAGAGAACTTTTGGTCATCACGTTGGTTTTGGTTCCAGGGTTCACAGGTGAGGTCCCAGGTGCTGGTGAATGCTGCTCAGCCGCAACTGCTTTTATTACCAGAATGGAAGGCCGGGGCCTTCCTCAGCTTGCTTTGTGTAGTTTTAAGCCCAGAGATCTTCCAGGGCTTTGTGACATAGATTGTAATTGGATTTTTTCAAAAAGGAAGTGTTAGAAGGTAGGTATAAAAGTAGTGTTAACGGAAATTCTTGTGTGTATTCAGCATGCACTCGGAACGCGCCGTCCAGCTTGGAACGCATGTGGTCTTGAGGACACTGGATGCTGCTGGCCCCAGGGAACCCCTGGACATCTTCCGGGTTGTGAAGCACCCTCCGGTCCACAATGCATGTGGGGTACCTGTGTGAGTTAAGGACTGCCGTGGCGGGACAGAAGGCTGGGGTAACAGTGAAGAGCCCTGAGCACAGGAAACTATTACCCCTCGTAGCAGAGCATGTTATTTCTCTACTCTTGTGCTCGTTTTGAAAGACAAGTCATGAGGCCCTAATAAAACCACAGAACCACAATGTTTGCATGGAATGAAAAATTGTTACCAAGGAGAAACCTAAATAAGCCCTCTGGCTTCCTTTGCTCTTAGTCAATTAAAAGTCAGAAAATTTTTAGGTCACACAGCCGGACGATACATTATTAACTTCCCGCTAGCTTTGCTCTAGATAATACCTCTGACTTGTGGGTTATTGTAAGAGTTGCCTAGGTTCCTTCTCAGGAACCTGAAGGCCACGTTTGCTGAAAACACTGATCCTTCACTTGAGCCTACAAAAGTCTGATGGGTGACCAAGATGGGATAAAAGACTTGGCATCTCTGTCTTCACATTGTGCCTGTCTGCTTTGCTGTCTTAGCCCGCGGGTCAGATTCTACTCGACTCTGCATGTAGACGTATTAATCACTTATAAAAATGTGTAGTCCAAGACTGCAAGGGTTAAATTGCCCCATTAACCATCGAAGCTGGTATCTATTTTCTTTTTCTTTCTCTTTTCCCTCTTTTCTGCCCTTACCCTTGTGCTGCTTCAGAAGGTATAAAAGCCCAAACATCTGAAGTCCTTCAGCCCTATTACAAGGCCCAGACCTACAAGGGAGGGATATTTTCGTAAGATGATGGCGCCAGCTACGTGAAAATTTAACACCCTCCAGGACAAGTTGACCGTGACCACTCAGTGGTCTAAGTCTACCACAAAAAGAAATGTCTTTTGGAACCATGCTGTTGGCCAATGGAAAGTACCAGAATTCAGCCCACTCCAGTAAATCCATAAAAACCTGCTACCTTTTTTATTCTGTGCGGAGCATAGTCCCTCTCTTGGCCAACTGCTGACTACCTTAGCTGAAGCCCAGTTCAGCTGAAGCCCCTCATCCCCGATGCCCAGTACAGGTTTGCCTGCACAGGAGTGTGTGTGCTTGCAATATTTGGCCAAGTCTTGTCCCAGACAAAAGATCCCAGTGCCTGCTATCATCTGGAATTGACATCAGGGCTTCCAGCTCTTTCAGGTCCTTGTTGAATGACCTTATTAAATCATTCGTCTTCTTTAGGGTCTAGTTTTCTCAAAGGCAAAATAGCAATAATAATAAACTTGCCTCTTGGGGCTCTTATTTGAATGACTGAGAAGATCCATGTGAGAAGTGTGTTGTCACTTAATTGGTGGTGTGCAGCATTGTGTACCCATCTGTCACCTGGAAAGTTATGTGCAGGCGCTTTCTGTCTGTCTAGAAACCGCTTTTCAGTACTAATCCTCCAAGTTCTGCACATTTAGAAACTTTTTATGTCATTTGATTTAGTGATTGCAAATCCATGGACCATAAGCCCAGCTTAATGTGGAGACATGTATTCTTTTGAATACATGTTGTTGTTTAAAAATTGCTACAGGATACCCTTAGATAAGATTTTAGTTTCTTGGCCGGTTGCCCTTCTGTATTGCCCAATCTGTTTGCTGTGGTTATTTTTATTACCTGTGGACCCAGAAATCTCTGGTGGTGACCTCTGATGTTCTTGATTTGCAGCTCTAATCCCCAGGTGTCATAGATGAACATACTGCAGGAGTAATTGGCCCTCCTGTAGGCATGATTTGGTACAAGTATCCATGGTAATGGGGCAGGAAAGAGTGCAGAAGGGCCTCCTGACCTATTATGGAACTTCTTCTGTCTACAAAGATGGAATAGAGAGTAACGGGTCACCAAGTAGCCATGAGTGAGGTGTTGGGGACCTCAGGGGCAGGATGCCAACCCTGCTTAGTGTGGGAGCGGTGGTCAGGAAAGCCTTCCTGAGGGAACTTGAGCTATATTTCCAATGGTGAGGAGACCAGAGCAGAAGGGTGGTTTAGGCTTTGCCTGTCTACATAGATAATGACGTGAAGGCAGTAAGTGCTAGTGTGTTGGAGTGGCCTCAGTGAAGGTAGGCAGGGATGTGGATCGCATGAGGTGGATGGTGGCAAGGGAGTCATTCCACTTATCATAGTTAGGTTCCTGCAGGAAGCAAAATTCTAGTTGAAAGTGTGTAGCTGGAGATAATTTAATGAAGCAGCGCCTAGTGGTGGAAGCAAGGTGAGGGGACCCTGCAAGCGGAAGATGCCGAAGAGCAGGTTTGGGAGACAGTAGGAAATGTCAGCTTTGGGCAGGTGAGACTTGAGATGTCTGTTAAATATCTGGGTGAGTATGTCAGTTGGGAGATTAGATATACGAGTCCAGGGTCTAGAGGAGAGGTCTAGAATAAAGATATAAAAGTGGGTGTAACCAGTATCCAAGCGTAGGCTTGGATGAGATCTTCAGGGCTGTGTAGAGAGGAGAAACTCAAGGGGTGGACCCTGAGCACACCTGTGAATAGGGATCAGGAAAAGTAGGGATCCCAGTACGGGGGCTGAGAACAGCAGGACAGGACTGTGTCTGGGATCCCAGACACGGAGGGGGAGCAATTAGCTCAGTTAACTCTACTCACAGAACCAGCGTCACTGGGGCCCTGAGGACTGACCTTCAGATTCAGTCACATGAAGGTCACAGGTGACTTCGAGAAGAGCGGTTTCACTGCCCTAGCGGCAGTAAGAGCCCACTGGAATGGGTGCTGGGTGCAGTGGCGTGAGATTAGACAGTATGTCAATAGTCTCCAGTGTTGTCTTATTCTAAGGGACAGCAAAGAGGTGGTGGACTTCTGTGATTTTACATGCTTGAATTAGCTTTTTGTTTTGAAAAGAAATTAATGTACAAAAGCACGTTTTGATATTTTAGAAAATCGAGAAGATGAAAATAGTTCCCTAATCCCACTTATTTTGCACCATCACCGATGGAATGTTTGAATTTCCAGTTGTCCACACTCACCTCCTTTCTATACTATATTTAAAAAAAATTACTCATAATGCTAATGCCAACTCATTGTATATCTTGCTTTTCTCACTTGACATCGATTGCCTCCTGAGCAATTTTCCACACTGTCTTTTTGCCACGGTAACCTGAATAGTTAAAATTCACATGATCTCATTAGGACCTGCTCCCAACCTCCATATTTCCTGTGGAGTCTGAAACTAATGAAGGGGATGAAGAAAATGTCTGTAAATATTTTGTTGTTTTGCAAACACAAGCACTCTTAAATCCAGTTTAATGATTGCTCAGTTTAATTAAACCCTCTTGGTTTTACTTGTTACCCAGTTCTCTGCACTGATTAGAGTTCAGATCTGAAAGGGAAAATTCAAATGCACATTGCAGTTTCTTTTTCCTTTCTCTCCTTTCACAAATGTGAAAGGAAAAACTTGAATGGAAGAATGCAGTTCTACTTTGTGCATTCTTCTAATCTGAATTACACAGTACCCTTTTGTTTGAAATAAAGTTTTCCAATCTTTTTGTACATATGTGTGACCGTGTTCCCTCCGTTAAAAATGCATTAAGGTGTTATTTCTAGACAATACCATTTAAATACCATATGGTGCTGTGACTATAACATTAAGTGTTGTGAATTTTGGTCACTATGTACAATCATATAATAACCATCACATCAAAATTTAGAATGTTCCTTCACCCTAAAAAAGACTCCTTCCTTGCCTCCTTCCTCTGTTTTTTATCACTCCCCCCACCTTGCCTCCCTCAACCCAACTGCCTACCCCAGGTGACCACTTCTCTGCTTTTCAATACTACAGTTTTGCCAGATGTACAATTTTATATAAAAGGAATAAAGGGGAAACAGTCTTTTGTGCTTGACTTTTTCTTTCAGTCTACTCTTTACGAGACTCATCCATCTAGTTTCATGTATTAATATTTCTGCTGAGCAATATTTCATGGTAAGGATCTACCACTTTTAATTTTTGTTCCCAGTCTCTGACTCAGCTCATTTGCATTATTCATCCTTAAATTGCAAATGACAGGTGCAGCCATAAGGCATCTTTGAGTGTGTTATTGATCACATAGAACTTTCAAAGTACTTAGTGCCCCACCTGTCCCCATGCTCACCATGCCACCCTTGTGTGGTGATCATAAACTGTGACATACTGGGTGGGGATCCTACCTACATGGGTATGGGCTTCCGAAGTCAACATATTAGTTTGGGAATGACATATTATTTAAATACCTTTGGGAAATCCCCCATGATAAAGTAGGTTTGGTAATTCTCATGCACACTGCAACATTGCAGTTTAAGATCCATTAAACTAGGCTGAGGATGTTGCTTAGTGGTAGAGCACTTGTCTAGAGTGGAAAAGGCCTGGGCTCCATCCCCAGCACTACAAAAAACAAAACAGAACCAAAAAACAAAAAAGACAACATCCCCCAAGATCCACTGAATTAGATTAAAAGAATGAATAAAAATATCGTTGTGTAGATCAGTGGACAAGAGGCTATTCTGCATTGAATAGGTGTGGGAAATCTAAGGTCCTCTTGCTTATCCACAAGTTTTTCCTACTCTGCTTTAATATTAAGTCCTGTAACTTTCATTCAAATGAATTTTTGGTAGTGAGGATTTAATGAGATAATATTTACAGAACACTTAGCCCAGCTTGGCACCTAATATATGCTGCAGGATATTTTATGGATTGGAATCCATTGCTTGCCTGATCTGAATCACATATTACTGTACCTCTGTTTTTTGAAAAATTGTTAAGGGCTTGGCCACCGGGTCTCAGCCTCTTCCCAGCTGGTGTCTCTGGTGTGCCCCAGAGACCACCCATCTCTCTCACACCTTTGAGGCTTGGTCTCTTCATTGCATTGTCATCCAGTATTCCAGTGCTCAGAGGGTTACAGATCGTGGGGTCTAAACACCCTCACTCATGCAGAGGGAGAAAAGCTTTGAGTAGGAAAAGCATGGAAGGAACATCTAAATCTCCTTCCACCCTGCACCAAGGAGTTGCTTGACCACAGAGGCTGTCCTTTATAGCATCCTTGAGGGGACTCAGCACTGATACGCCGATAGGCAATGGATGCCCCTGCAGCCTGCAGAGTAAAATGCTTCTCCAGGAACTTTTGGTCTTTTGCTTCAAAGGAGAGACGCATGCTTTCATTTGCTGCTTTGTTTCCTGGTGGCAGGCCTCAGTGCCTGAGAAAATGGGAGAAACCATGGTCTTCACTTGGGCACGATTCCTTTTATGTGTAGGAAGTCATGGAGTGGCATGGCATGAGCTGGGAGGGCCACACCTGGTGTGGAGGAGTGAAAAGAGGCTGCCAGGGGCACACAGGCTGATTTTGGCATTTAGGATGCAAGATTCAGCTTCCTTCCCTGGAAGAACTGAACTGATAGGGAATAATGCAGAAACCCTGAAGCAAGTTACCAGTGTGTCTGGCCTGTGCAAGCACTCTCTGCTCCAGGGGAGCAGTCTGGAACAGCGGGTGTCGGTCTGAGGCAAGGCCTGGCTTTGTCTCGCATTATTTTGAATTGAAGATGATATCAGAGAAGAAAATTGTAAGCCTGGACAGCGGTAAAGAGAGAATTTATCAAGAGGGACTCTTGCGATAGGAAGAGTAGGACAGTTGCATTGGGGAGAGCTGGTCAGTGTGGGGCAGCAGGGGCAGGGTTGTTAACTGACCCGGAAGTGCTCTTTGCATTCAGCTCATGCCTGGAGAGGGCAGTGAGAGGATAGGAGCTGGACTAAGATTCGATCAAGTCGTGTTAGTTCGATTTAATTGGTAAATGGATCTAATCATTTCTGAAACAAAGAATGGAAGTTTGGAGGGTGGCGTCTGGCTTTGTCGTAGATAACCCAGAGGTTACCCATAAGCCTTATCTGAGCTGTATGGAGAAAAGTAGCTTTTTATAGTGAGCTGTCACTTGGAACCCCGAACGTGGGGGCTCCTTCACCAGGAGTGTGGGGTTGGGTCCGAGTCAGCATTGTCAGCTGCGAGCTCTGCCAGGACTCTCCCTGCTCACTTAATTATGTGAACAGAAGCTCTGGGTCACTTGTCACTACTCCTCTTCAGGTAAGAGAGGAGCGGTGGGTGGAGAAAGAACCTGAAGGGAGATGAAGGAGAAGGTCAGCAGACTTGGGCTTAGTTGGGCAAGGACGTTGTAGAGCAGATCGATGCACCTCTGAATGCTGTGACCTTGAGCTCTGTGGCCAGAGGAGTGAAAGACACGTTTTACCAATGAAAGGAGCAAGTCTGACAACCTTAAGGTCTTGCCTTTAGCACTTGTCCCTGAGATGGAGCAGTGGACAAAGGAGTCTGGAAGAGGAGGGGCAGCCACCTCTATCCCCATTCACCTAGGTTCAAGCGTACCCTGCTAAGCTACCCTGCTCTGGCTTTGGAGACAGTTTCCTTATAAGTGAAATGGGGACCATGTACAGGCCTCACCTCTTAAACTCCTAAGTCCCAGTGAGTTCCCCTCCATTACGGACTGTTGGGAAGGCAGGAACCGATGTGATTTCACTGGCAAAGGGTTTACGTTTTCTAAAATCATTTTTTGGTAAATGGCCTTTTGAACAGCAGTGATTCCCATGTCTCTGGCGATAGGGTGGCAGATACATTGTGAGGAATATTCTTAAGGTGGCTGCTTGTGGAAAACCTTCAAACTTCGCCAAGAGCTGTCTGGGCAGGAACCCCCAACCCTTGCTCTAGCCTAGCCAGGCCTGAGAATGCTTTCTGAGAGCTTGAGTGTCCTCCTGCGAGGGCCTCTAAGCTACATCATAAACTAGACTTTTTAATGGAAGCTCAGATTTCGAAGCATATTGCGCAGTGCAATTGGCCTCCCAGAGAGGCCCTAAAAAGGCAAACGCGGTGATCCTGGGAGTGATTTTCTCTCTGCTCTGACCATGAAACATTAACAAAGACATTAGCACAGCCATTGTACTTGGATGGCCAAAGTTTGTGCTGCCTCTGTTTCCTTAATTGTATCTCTTTTTTCTCTGTATCTCAGTTTATTAAGTCATTGGATCGCACATTCATGAAGTAGGGCATTTAGGGAGGGCTGAGGGTTCAGATAATTGGAGTAGGAAGAAGGCCCTAGACTCATGTTTCCCAGGATCCTGCCTCACACAAATTTGGTGTCTTTGGTATATTTTTTTACAGCTATGTGTTTCTTAAAACTTCAAACATAAACCAAGAAAGTATACAGAATGACATAATGAATCCTTATTGTCTGCCTTCAACAATGATTACCCTGTGGCCATACCCACTCACCAACCCCTTATATTATTAATATATTCTTCCATTATCACCCAAATTTCCTTGTGCTGTCCCTTTGTTGTGAACCCCTTTTCCCTCAACTCCTGGTAACACCTGATCTGTTTCACTTTCGGTGTGTCAGATAAGTAGAATCATGCATTTTGTAGCCTTTTGAATCTAGGATCTTTCCATTAGCATAAAGCAATTGATGTTGTTGTGGTGTATATCAATAGTTTGTTCCTTTTTCTTGCTAAGTAGCATTTCATTGTGTGGGTGCACATGTGGTTGGTTTTGAGTCAGGTTCCAAAGATCCAAGTGTAGTGGAGACAACTGGCCTTGTTTTGAAGGATGATTCGGTCAAATATGTGCAGGTGGCCCAGACTTCTGGGCAAGAGGAGATTTTAGCACAAGGACCTCATCATCCTGCCTGCCTTGAAAGAGTTGACACGATCCCTCCCCAAAATCGAGATGACCAAGCTGGGGAGTGGAATACTTGAAAGAGTTTCTACAAGACAATTGTGATTGAAGATGACACCTAGGATGGATCCGTCAGTCCCCTTCTCAAGAAAGCAACGTCAGTGTGGTTGTAGAATTTGCCAGGGGAGATTAGAAGATGACTAGACAGATGAAGATGGATGTGACCATCAAAATAATACAGCAAAAGTCACAAATCTACTCCAGCAGTATGTTAAAATAATAATGGACCACACTACAATAGAACTTGTCTCAGAAATACAGGGAACAGCCAACATTAAGGAATTACTATGTCACATAAGTAAACCAAAGTAGAACAACCACATAACTAGTTCATTAACTTCAATAAAACTTCTGATGAAATCTAAGACCCCATAGTGTTTTAAAAGTTAGCAAGAAACCCAACATTCCCATTACTTTGGTCCACTGGAAATTGAGAGACCAGTCCTTGTAATATGTACCAAACAAACATTTTCCTAAATTTAAAGCTAATGTTATTATTTGCCATGAAAAAAGAAAATAAAGTCAATATTAAGACAAAGTTGCCTGAAATCCCCATAATTCAATGTTAAAAAGATACATAATGACTGCTATGGTTTGAGTTGTGTTCCCCCAAAGAACATATGTTGAAATCCTAACTCCTAGCACCCTACAATGTGACTTTATTGGAACTAGGGTCTTTGAAGATTTAACCAAAGTGAAGTCATGGCGCAGGCACAGATCCAGTAAGACGGGTGTCCTTATAAAAAGGAGAATTTTAGACATAGAAACAGAGAAGACATTATGGAGAGGCACAGGAAAATAGGATGGGACGATAAAGCAGGGATTGGTATACCATGTCTGTAAGCCAAGGAATGCAAATGATTTCAGCAGTCCGCCAGAAGTTGAAACAAATCTTCCCTCATGTCTCTCAGAAGGAAGCAACCCCACTGACACATTGACTTTCAGCCGCTAGAACTGTGAGCAATACATTTTGGTAATTCAAGCCACCCAGTCTGCAGTACTGTTCCAGCAACCCCGGGAAATAGATATCATAGCTAACACTTAGCAAGTGTTCACAGGCACTGTTCTATGCACTTTATATCCATTGACTCATTTTAATTTTCACAATGATTTTAGCAGGAAGAGACAATTACTCTTTTATTGATGAAGAAACTAAGGCACAGAGACTTAACAAACTTTCCCAAATCTATCTAGCTAATGAGAAGTAGGACAGGAATTTAAATTCAGATAGTCTATTTCCTGAATGAATCTAGAACATTTCTATGAATTATGCCATGTCCAGATCTGTAATAATTAAATGCTGGTACTGATATATTTAGACACACAGGTCAGTGAAACAGAAGGCTCGGAAATAGACCACGTATATGTAGGCATTTCATATATGTCAGTTACCAGGTAGTTGATGGATTAGCCAATGGCCCCAGAACAATAATGAACATATTTTTAAAAGTTATACTGGTATGACAAATCATCTATTAAAATGATTCCTAGATGAATTAAAGATTTAAATGTATTCATAATTTAACAAGAGAACCACGAGGTGATATAGGTGAATATCTGTCTCGTCTGTAATATCAAATACCTGAGTGTCAGATACTTTATGTAGGCAATTCTACCAGAATGAAGAGTGATTTATAGATTTCACTTTATACCCAACAATATGTAATGTGCTTGTGTCGAAAATAATTAAGAGGCTAAGTTTTTATATGTTTTATAACTAAAAATATATAAAATAGATTAATGTCTTTATCATGTAAGAATACTTACAAATTTGAATAAACAGCCCAATCCTGGCAAAGATTAAAAATCAGTGATGATACTTAGTACTGGGTGAGGATTAAAGGATATTGGTCAAATATTGTTAATCAAAACAACTGTTTTGGAAAGTTGAATTTCCAGGGTTGAAGGGAATGCATGTAATATACACATGGAAATCCAACTTTTAGAAAATTATTTTGAGGAAATTAATACAGATATACCTAAGATTTATTTGCTTGTTTTATAAATAGTAAATTTGAAAACAAAAGTAATTAAAGAAATTTAGCTTAAGGGCATTATATCAACTATTAATATTAGGTTTTTTTGTTTTGTTTTGTTTTGTTGGTGCTGGGGATCAAACTCAGGACCTTGTGCTTGCAAGGCAAGCACTCTTACCACTGGGCTAAATCCCCAGCCCAATATTAGGTTTTATAAGAAGGCCATGAACCTTTGTGTTCACTCTGCTTTCACTTTTTTTTTTAAGAAAATAAATATTTATCTGTCAGTGGAAAAAACCTCAAAAACACAGGGCAAAATATGACCAGGGCAACTCCTGAAGAAGTAAGCTTAGAGGGGATTATGTTCTTAAAGTAAAAATTTGTTATTTTTGTAATTAGAATAAGACTAATGAGCTCAGCATATACAGGCATTTACATTCATATGCATAGATTTGCATATGAATTTAGATAACTAAATATATGTAAGACATCCTTCTATGATTTATACACACCTTTCAGATGTTAATTACACCAAAATGTACAGTATTGTCAAATATTTTGGCACTAAAAGAGATTTTGAATACTTGTGGCTTTTGGGTAACCAGTATAGTTAGTAGTTAATATCTACCAATATCTATGACTTGTTATGAATACATTTTATAGACCTCAACTCTTAATAGCATCAATAATAGTTGATTTATATTTAGCTCTTAAAATGTGTAAGACCTTTTTTTTTTAGATTCTGCGTGTTTATTGTCTCCTTTAATTTTTCTAAGAAAGTTTATGAGGATGTGCGTGTCTGTGTGTGTGTGTCTACTAAGAAAAGACTCACAAAGTATATGAGATAAATATGTTAGATTTTAAGGGAGGCATCCTGCTTTAAGAAAACGTTCTCTTGTTAGTCATTAATAAGACTGTTCTCTGACCACCTCCACCTCAGTTTCACCCTTCCTTTGTGTGGCGGTATCTTATGATGCACTTCTGGGTACTGTGGGATTGAAGGCTTCTCTTGAGGCTTTAAACGATGTGTGGGCCAAGTCTGTGCCTCTCAGTGATCTGTCTGGGTGATCTGGAAATACTGCAGAATCCTTGGGGCGTCACTGGAATGAATTTCCTTTAAGCCCACCCTGATCAGCATCATTTCTCCTGTCTTTAAGTTTTCAGTAAGAACTAAACAGCAAAATTTGCTTATCTTATGTAACCTTTACCTTTCCAAAATAACTAGGAAATGATAAAGGGGAATATGAAAATTCCCACTGATTCAACACCAAAGCCCCTTGCTGCTTCCCAGCACATTCCTGGCCACAGATGTTGCCAGCCAGGGGCAGAGCTCCGTTTCCTAAGGCTTGCCTTGAGCAGGATCCCAGCTCACCGGAAGCTGCAGTGGAAAACTGTGTAAGCCTGTAAGAAGAAATCAGGATAGTCTAGTGAGTTGGAATCAACACACTTCCAAGCTTCTGAATAGTGGCAGCAGGCTTCCTAGATGAGCTGTGGGTAAAGGTGTGTGGCTTGATGTGGCTGTGGGCCTCTCGTGGAAAATATCTTTGACCGACCATTGCTGGATTGAAGGGAATAAGCTAACCAAGTGTACAGTGCCCACTTACAAGGCTTAAATTGGGATTGTGGCACGCAGGGAGCTGCAAGGGAGGAAAGAGGAGACTGCAGAGAAAATTAACAAGACTCTAAAATACAGATTGGCCTCAGTGTGTTTTAGAAAACTGGGCAGATAACTAAATGATAGCATTTTTCCAGTGCTGCAGCCCATAGCAATGTTTTCTATCACAGTTGCATGCTTTACTCCCTAAGGTAAAACCCAAAATGTTTGTATGTTGACTATTGGTGAATATTACCAATTTTGCCTCCCATGCTCAACCCATCTCCTGCTTGAGGGCTGGCGTGAGTTAGAAGGACAAGATACCCAGCTGTACAGATGTGATGGAAGTTGGTACATGCAAGCACCCGTTTAGCAAGTCACTAATGCTTCCACTGGAAATATGGCATGGCCACAGCTAGGGATATCGGTTACTTCTGGGACAGGCACACATCACACGCTTTTCTAACATCCTGCAAGGCTGTTTCAGAGCCTGGTACCTGGGAAGCTACTGCAGCAAAGGCTTCAACATCTCTCTTTGTTTCTCCTTATTCTTCCATACCGCTGGGAGGGGAGCTGACATTACCTTCAGATAGTCATGTATTTTATAAAATGAGCAGTAGTCAGATAATTTTAGTAGCAACCATATTGTAAGACTGATATACATTTCCTCTCCAACTTTCCCTTCATCACACTTTTGGGAAGAGGTGGGGAGTGGAGCTTTTGGAGTAGTCAGGGCTTTTTGGGGCTGTAGTTGAGCAGAAGTTGTAGTTTGGGATCTATCTATCTATGTATCTATCTGTCTGTCTGTCTGTCTGTCTGTCTACCTATCTATCCATTCATTTATTTTTTTTTGTGCTTAATTTGGCATCACTGTTGCTCTTGTGTGGAAATGTCTTCCAAGAACATGCCTAATGTCATCAGTTCACAGATTATTTATAGTCACTCAATACATAAGAATATTTACAGTTACCTGAAATATTCTAGCATATACTTGAAAGCTATTTGATAGACCGCAATCTTTTTTCATTCTGCCCTACATAAATAACGACTTGTGAACTTGAAGGCCTTAAGAAACTGTTATTAGTAATAAACAAATATTAATCTAACTGCTAGTGGGGACATTTTTAGTCTCTATAAAAATGATATTGCAAAGCTAGCATCATTAAGGGCTAACCACACCCAGTGAATACATCCAAAAATGAAGAGAAAAATATTACCAGGAAGATAATTAATAAAAATCATATTTTTCTAGATTGTATGATGTTTGTAGTACTTTTTGGTTATTAGCAATTTATTATTTGTTGTGATTTCTTTTCTCATTTCAAGTGAGTAGTCTGTGTTCTGAGGTTATATTCTTTTCCTTAAAGAATTTGCCCTTGCCCAGGTGTATAAGCAGCAGGCTCCACAGAATCAGAATGTTGCTGAGAGGGTGTTAGGATTATCTTCTTGGGACAAGAAGCTGACACTGGGAAGCAAAGTGACTTGGCCAGGATCACATGGTCACTGACTGGGTTGACTCATGAATCCAAGTCAGTGCATCTTCAAGAGTCTCATCTACCGCAGAAGGGCTGCCTTCCAGGGGACAGGGCAGGTGGGGTGCACACTTGCTGCTCTTTAGCCTACTGGAGTTGCAGCTGCTGGTGGCCAGGATCTGGGAAGATGGGGAAGGTCCTCTGCCACCAGCCCTTTGCAGATGTTTAGGTCCTTCCATCTTTGAGGAGCATTCATGTGCTTGGTGGGGTACAGGGGAACTTGTCTTCCACCTGACTTCGTAGTGACTCAGCCCCCAGGGGCAAGCCGTGTGGTTTCCTTGGCTTCTTCTGGTTTGGTAGTCTTCACCTTTTCACTCTGCCTCAGTTCTTATCTTAGTTGTATGGGCTCTATCAGGTGAGAGAAGGTCCCAGAGCTTCTGGAGAGAATTAGCTTTGATGGAAAACAGCAAGAAGAACGTAGAGAGTACTGTTGCTACAGGAACGCAGGGCACTTGGTCAGGCTTTTCCTTCACCTTTCTTTAGTTCTCCCAGCCCACACACCCTGGCCCTTCCACTAGTGGGTATTGCTGGGTTTTCCAGAAATTTGCATTTCTTCTTACACTGTAATTCTCTCAGGAGTGGATTGTAATCTCAGCTACTTGGGAGGCTGAGGCAAGAGGATTCCAAGTTCAATCCCCAGCACGGGTAACTTAGTGACTTAGCAAGATCTTCTCTCAAAATAAAAATTAAAAAAAATTTTTTTAACAGGGCTGGGGATATAATTCATTGTGAAGGTCCTTGGTTCAGTCCTCAATATTAAAAAAAAACAGTGGATTGTGTGGTATATAAATAAATTACTGGCATTTTAGATGGACTCAAATTGTGATGCACCCCCAAATCAATGAGAAAGACATCAAAAATGTTGGTGTTTGTTGTCTTTGCTACTTTTGCTACTTTTTGTTCATTTCAGTCAATGTTAAGTTTGGAGGGCCTGATAAATCTACATTTATGCCATCATCTTTCTTGCTAATGCAGCTTTTGATCTGCCTTTTGCATTTTTACTCCCCCTAAGATCGGCTATGAACCCCCAGATCTGTCATCTAATCCTACTGACTTTTTGTTTTATCTTCATCTGTTGTTGTAGGTTTCTCTTCTGCTTTCACCAAAGGCCGGTTCTTCTTGCATTGTACTGAGGATGCTTACTGCTATCTGGGGTATGCATGCTTCAGGGTTTTAGGGTAGATAATTTTAGAGGTCTTCTCTTTAAATGTTATCAATGATTTCTTTATCTATTTCTCCTGTGTTCATTATTTTATTTACTCATAATGTTTCTTAACACCCCCCAAAGATTACAGTTTCTGATGATAAGTAGGAGATGGTAAGGAAAAGACAGACTTAGAACCTAAATTGGATCTTATATTAGGTTTTCTACAATTAGAGATCGTGCATTTTTTGAACTTAGGGTTTGGTAGTGTGGAATAAACACAAGATAAACCTAATTAATTCCAAGAGGTTGAAGTTTAACATTTTTTTCTCCATAGATTATAAGAAGAGTGTAACAGAGGTGATCTGCAATTGAATTTTAAATTCCATTTCAGTTTCCCCTAGATGCTAGAGATCGTTTTATCAAGAGTCCTTGTTCCCAGTTCTGTTGGAAATTTTCACCCTTCCAGGGTTTTTGTAACCACTGCAGTGAGGTTCTGCAAGAGGCTGTTGGAGCGTCCAGCCAGATCCATCCTATACAGAGTGTGACTCCACCGAGGTCTTGCAGCAGCAGGCGGCAAGGACAAGTCTTTAGTGCAGGCCTCCTTTCTCGCAGGCAGGTCTTCGATCTCCGAGACCACCTGCCTTTCTTGTCCTGTCAGATCCTGAGTTATGATGTGATTTAGCAACTGGCAGCTTTGTTAGAAGTTCATTTCTGTTTCAGAGACTTTTAGCCTGAGGTGGAATCATGTTGGCAGGGGCTGAACTTTTGCTCTGGACCTTGGCAGATTAAAAACAAAAAAAATGTGCATGGAGTTGGAAATTGCTAAGTGCTTGTTCTAAAGGTGAAAAACCTGTCTATGGGTCCTGGACAGGAACTGTCAGACACTGGAGAGGCAGAGGTGGGGCAGCTTCGAGGTACTTGGTCTTTTATTACTTAGGAACCTTAGCAACTGTCCTGTTATTGCTTTTTGAAATGTTCATCACAGGTCATTTCCTTAATTATGAGAAGAGTGCCTGCTTTCAGGGTGTGTCTGCCCCCACCTGTGCCACTTTTCCCTTTGCCCAGAACCGGTGTGTCATCCTTTGAGAGACAGTGGACCGAAGGGCTGGCCTAACTGGGTTAGAACAGTTACTGTCATCATCCCCGAGCCTCAGATTGTGTTGAACTCACTATCCTTTCGGGTTGATCCAATGCTGGGATCTAAGTGAGTTAAGCTCAGCTTAGTTGAGGCCCCTTAATGCGCTGTCCTTCAAACCTCTCCTTCCATCCTTGCTGAATGAGACCCAGCCGGCAGCCACACACTGATTTGCAAAGCTGAGCTCTTCTGACGGGGCTTTCTACAACCAACTGTACTTATGATAATTCTCAGACCTCAGTAAATATTTTATCTGCATAATTACTAGTTAGGTGATTTATATGATGCTGAATGCTATTATCCAGTTTAACTGACAATCTATGGAATCTTAGTCTTCATGTTATTAAATGTTAATATACTTATAAAAACCAAGTACGGAAACCTGTATCTGTCCTGAATATTTCTAAGATTTCTGTATATATGGCACCACGCAGCAGCAAGATGATGGCTTTAGAGGAATGAAAACAGAATTCACAAAGGTACAGAATGTGGACTGGACTCTTAACTTGCTGGATTCTTGGTTTCCTCATCTTTAAAATGGGAATGATCAACTTAACAGATCACAGAATGATTATGATGATTAAATATGGTTACTTGGAATGTCTGACCTGATGTCTGCTGAAGAATTCTGTTAATAAGGATCATGTGTCATGCCCACCTTGTAGATATGTTTATCAAATGCCTACCAGATTCAAAGCATTGTGTTCTATGAAGAGCCAAAGTGGGTTCCACACTTGATTCGTTCAATGTTTTCATTGTCTTCCATGCTAAAATGTGAGCTTCATAAAGTAAGGGCAATAGCTGTTAATCCCTGCTTTATCCCTGGGTGACTAGAAATAATGCTTAGCATATGTTAGACACTCAATATAGGATTAATGAGTGAATCTAAATATGGATTGAATAAATTTGGAGAGGATAATATGGAGGAGTGAGAATTTCCAAGCTAGAGAAGTTTAGTAGTGTTTGCATGCAAGAGAAATTATGATCTAGTTGAGAAAGCTTGTGTTTTAGGGTCAAACTGAAATTAATTCTAATCTTGAGTCTGGCTTTTATAAGCTGCGTAGCTTGGAGGAAGTCACTTAGCCTCTCTGAACCTCAGCCACCAATTTTGCAAAATTGTGCATTGAATTCCAAAGAGTAACATACAGGGCTGCTTTAAAGGAAAACCAAGTCATTCCTGTAAAGTACCTGGCTCTTAATTGTTGCAGAGTTGGCATAGAAGGTGGAGTTTTTTTTCCCCAAGGTTGAATTTGAGAAAGTTTTACATGGCCTGAGAATATTCTCTCTTGCGGATTCTTGATGGTTCGGAAATGGCTGTTTCTAGGGTTCTTTCCTTTTCCTGCTCCTCAGTGGGCCTGGGCGGGCTTGCCTAGCTGTTGTTTCTCCGGAGGTTCTGTAAGTTAGTCACTAACATAGCTGAGATCTGGAGGTGGTCAGAGAGGGCTCCAGAGTTCCAAAGAGGGCGCCATGAAGACTATGTGACTCTTTGTCACCTTGAGCCATCAGGGCATGAGCCACGTCCCAGGAAGCAACTCTGTAGGTCAGAGGTCATGAGTCATGGCTGCTTTGGTATTTTGTTTCCTCTGGGAAAACAAAAGAAAACAAAAAACAAACCTGTATGTTAAAAATAAATCACTTTCAGAGGAAAGGGATTGTAGATAGCCAGATATTCCTCTACCTCTAGTGGTAGCAACTTTTGGGAGTAACAAAAATAAACTTCCGTCACCAGCCCTCGTGCCTTCCTGGATGCCCAGGGTTCCAATTGTCAGATTGCATTCAGACCTTGAGAAGAAGGAAGAGAAATTTTTTTTTTCTACAAAGGGCCAGATAGTAAATGTTGGAATTATTACAGGCTGTACAGGCTCTCTTGTAGCTACTCAGCACTGCTATTTAGCTGGGAAGCAGACACAGACATCTTGTAAGCAAACAGGTATCCTTGTGATCCAATAAAACTTTATTGACAAAACAGGTAGCAGGTTGGTGTTTTAGTTCTTCGGCCATAGTTTTCTGACCTCTGTGTTAAACATCCTGATTTGGAAAGCCATTGTTCTGGTATTAATCATCCTGCTTCCTTTCCTTTATGGGGAGGGACCAGTGGTACCCAGAGGAGGGAGCACGGGGCCGTCATGGGAGTCTTGGCTCTTTCTAACCCCATGCTGCTGCTACCGCTATGGTCAAGGCAACATATTCTAGCAGATGAGGCAGGCTGGAAGAGATGATTCAAATTGGTTCTTTAAACAAGAAAGAAACCCCTGGGCACATGACAGGAGTTTCCACATTGACAGGGAACTGTGAATGTTACTTCTGTGTCATTGAGTCATTTAAGTATAGAGATATATTTTTCACTGTGGACATAAAAAAGTGTTTCGTACCTATTTTAAATGTGTGTGTGTCTGTAAGGCACATGGGTATACACGTATGTGTTTTCATGACATTCTATGATGAGAAAGATCATTGCTGACATGTATTGAGAGCTTGCTTTGTACCATGCACTGCACAGTTTTACATACTGTTTAATCCTCATGATAATTTATGAAGAATGTACTATGATTATCTTCAGTTCATGGATGAAGAATCTGAGGCAGGTCAACCACGAAAATTCCATCTCCCATCTTCTCTGTGATGAGGGGTCTGGGTAACATTACCTGATGTGGTGCCGTGGGAATGACACACGATAGGGGCAGGATATCAGAACTGAGGACATGGAGATGATGCAGAGAAGTGCTAGAGAAGGGTAGAGAGATGATGGAATTTGAGCGTTGATACTGGGGTCAAGTCAGACATCTATGTTTTATGGGGCACTCTGTACATTCACCAATCAGTGAATGTAGCTGATTATAACTTATCACTGGGGAAGGGGCCCTGGGATATTGTCTGGGTGGGCAGGGCCTGGGGTTAACCCTGGTTCTGTAGGTGAGGCTTCCCTTGCGCCAAGCTGGGCTTGAGATGCACCAACCTGTGTGACCATTTTAGTCCCACCACCCGCTCTTTCTGTGAGCCTCAGAATGTGACCTAACTTTGTGGATCTCAGTGGATTTACAAGGAAGTATTCTCTTCTAACATGCTCTGCAGGACATCTCTGGCTATTTCCTAGCTGTGATATTTGGGTCAACTTATTTAACTGGTTCTCAGTTTCATTGTACATAAAATGTGGAGAGTGATAGTCCCTACCAACCTCATGGATCTCCTCGGAGGATTAGTGAGATAATCTGTGCTAATGGCATTGCACAGCGCATGGCACACTGTATACCCTCCATAAATGCCAGGTACTTTCGGTGTCGTTCCCACCTTACAAAGGAACAAAAGCTGAGCCTAGAACTTCTGCCTGCAATCGCAAAGAAAGTACCACGACCGAGCTGTATGTCAACTTCTCGTACCAACTCTCCCCTTCTCCCCCCATAATTCACCATAGTCTACTCTGTTCCTTCATTCTCGAGGCATTTACTGAGTTTCTTTCAAGCACTTGGATGAGTCCTGAGGATTCGGTGATGAGTGAAATGGCCACACACTTCCTGTCTGGCTAGATTTAGACTGCTGCTGGGAAGATGGCAGACAAATAAATAAATGAGCACAGAAACGCTTTCAGAGTGTGACGGTGGGAAATGAATAACAGCCTTATCAAGCATAAGCAAGATGGTTTGATAGAGAATAATTGGAGAAGGGAGGAAACTATTTTTGTCTGAATGTTTCAGAAACCTTCTCTGGGAAGATGGCACTTCATTTCTGATGTGGAAGTGACCCGAAACCAACCTCGGGAAAGGCCAGGGCAGGAGCATCCAGGGAGGGCCTGCAAATGCAGAGGCCCTGAGATCAGCAGGAGCTTGGCATTGAAAACTTCTGTCAGGAACCAGTCTAAGCCTGTCCTATGTCCGGGAAGCCTGTCCTCACCAGTTCCCAACTGATCTTAAGTTTTCCCCCTGAGAGGTGGTGTGACCTGTGGTCACCTCTTTCTGTTGTTCCTCCCGCAGAATAAAAATGAAGAAGACGTCAGCACTGTGTGAGAAAAGGTGACAGATGCTGTTCTGGCGTCTGAGTGGGCAGAGACCTGGCCTGGGGCCAGGAGAGCTGTGTTTGGTCACAGATACGGGCCCCTTCTCTTCATAGCCTGCCCCTTTGGGGCCTTCTTATGCACTTGTAAAATTAGGAGCTGGGCCAGATGATCCCTTCTGTTTGAAAAAGCAGGATCTGTTTATTTTCTCCTCCTTTGTTTTTATTTTTAAATGAAAAAAAGACTTGCTGGGGCAGGCAGGCCTACTTTGCAGGCTGGATGGACTTCATCTGCTTTTCAGCTGTTGTGACTGAAGGTGACTGTTCCTTCTCCCTCTGCTCCCCATTTCTCCTCGGTAGGTTGAGACAGGAGTTGATCCGCACCTGATATTTTCTTCAATCATACTTTCCTCTGGTCACAGAGTATCATGGGGCCTGACTGCAGCCTGGTACCCAGGAGCCTGGGGCAGGAGAGAGGGCAGAAATCTGCCACATCCTACCGTGTGGCCGACAGAGGCCATGGCAGCCCGTGTGGAGAAGCTGGTCTGAAGAGAGGCTGTTATTTCCGGGAGGCACCTGGTACCCTTTGTATCCTGGTCAGTATAACCGGGTACCGTGGCGGAGGACACAGCCTTGGTCTGGTGGAATGTCAGAAGTCGAAGGATCCCAGGCATGGGTTTAACATATTGCCTCTGTTACACTTGGAGAAACTCTGGCCCTAGAGGCTACATGACTTGTCTTAGGACCACACAGCAGTAAGTGACGAAAGACCTAGGACGACTATAACAGGGGCATCAATAACAGTCATGGTCAGCACTGCTGATCCATCCAGGGTGTGTGGGCAAACTCAGATACAGTTTGTTTAAATATTTTGCTTGTTTTAAGAGATTATGCAAGCTGAGTACATATAATATGGTTCCCTTTTATATTCCTGATGCATATGTTGGGTTGACATATTAACTTAACAAATACTTGTTCGGCCATTTTGCGCCAGGCATTGTTCCAAATCTTTACAAATATTAGTTCACCCAATCCTCATAGAAACCCTAAGAGATGGAAAATATTAGCGTTCTAGTTTTACAGATGGAGAAATTGAGGCACGCAAAGGTTAAAGAACTTGACCAAGTTGATATGGCTGAATAAAAGAATGGCAGCATTTAGAAGCTGGCTCCAGAGTCCATAGTTTGAACCATTATCATGTGTTTTGACTCGGTGGGTCAGAATATCATCCACCACCCAAAGCGAGTGAGCCTGAGGACCCCAGAAGTCACTGAACCTGCCAGTTTGCAGATGAGAAAATCAGAACTGTGCAAGGGTACAGGAGCGTCAGACCGGGTTCCAGGACATCACAACTTCTGAGGTGCTGTCCCCACTGCACTGTGCTGCCTCGGAGTCTAAACACGTCCCTGGTCTAGATGATACCCAGCAGGCAGTTCATTATTCTCCCTTGAAGTCCCTTGGCTAACATCCACCTTTGTTGTTTTTATTCTTGGCTTTAATATAATGGACCACATTAACCTGAGTTGCTGCACAGTCTTATAGAGTAAGAACCAAATGAACAGATCAGACACTTCCTCCCTGGTCCTTGGGGGCTGTCCAAGCCATCAGAGAGACATCTTCTTATTTATAATAAATTCACTGTTCAAAGAGCTTTAAAACATTTTTTTTTCTATTAGGAGTATTGTTTCTATCTGTTGAGTCCATGAGTGTTTGACATTGGATGACTTTATAAAACATTCTACTAATTGGATTTGTTAAAGCAAATAAATCAAACACTAATTGGAACGTGCCCTGCCATTATTTTTGCTTACTGAATTAGATATAATGGTGTGAAGGCCTTCTTATCATATTTTTGCACTTATTTAAACACCCCCCTGGCACACACTTTTGCAAATTCAATTAGATATTCAAAAAAGAAATTCAATTTATGCAAGGCTGGTTTGCATTCATTCCAGGGGCAAGACTCGGCTACCCTAGATAGACTGCTCACGATTAATAAGCCCCACTTAGATATTGCCCTGCCTGCAAAGCATCTGTCAGCACAGGGGTGGAATCTCAGTGACTCTGGGGTTGGGGTACTTTATCTGTAGAATGCATGTGTACCCTGAGCTGATGAGCAGGATTGGCTGCAGACTCTGGTCCCACAGACCCCAGCACTCCGTTTAACACTCTCTCATATTGCCATCTTGATTTCTTCACAACTGTAAAAACCAGGAGATTGCTCGATATGTAGCTTTGCCCTGCACCCCACAAATTTTGTAGCTGGATCTAACTTGGAGCTTGTCTTTATTCTCAGGGCCTCTAGTCAAGAAAGAAGTCCTTGATGGGGCTGTTGGCTCTGCCTTTGATGTTCTCTGTTCGGCCTTGGTTTTTTCATCTGTAAAAAGGATGATAGTCCTTACCCATGAAGAACGCATGCTGTAATGTAGTGAAGGGCTTGTTTAAACCCAGGAGATAGCGTTCTTCACTTGTCCAGGTGTGTGACATCAGAGAATTAGGGGAGACACGCTCCCAGAGAAAGGAAGAAGCATCCACAACTAAGAAGTGGGAGGGAGGCAAAAACACATGACATCAGACGTTCAAATTCTGATCCACGGTACTGTGTTAAAATTCCATGGCTGTGCTAACAATGGAAATTTTTATGTCATTAGAACAGAAGTCAGCAAACTATAGCCTGTGGGCCAAATCTAGGCCTTGACTGGTTTTGATACATCCCGCAAATGAAGAATGGTTTTTACATTTTAAATGGTTAGGAAAATCAGAAGAAGAATACTATTTTGTGACATGTGAAAATAGTATGAAATTGAAAGCACAGTGTGAAGAAATAAAATTTTATGAGAATATGCCTGTGCCCATTCTTTTCATATTGGTTATGGCAGTGGCTTGCTGAGTTCCAGTGACAGAGGCCACATGGCTGCTGTGAAAGGCAGAACTCTGACCTGGCCCAAAGATTCCCAGCCTCTCTTGTGTCCAGCATGAATTTTACTCCCTTGATCAGGTTATAGTAGTGACAAAAGTGAAGGACTCTTTCAGATGTCGCTGAGGTACAACATCAGTTGACTTTAGTTAATTAAAAGCATGGACCTGATTGAAGCAGAGGAGTCCTTTGTAGGGTCTGGGCTCGGCCTGAAGGAAGAGGTTTGAAACACAAGAGGGCTCATGGAGGGCTCTGCGGTGGGGAGCCGTGGGGGCTAGTAGGGGCTGTGCCTGATCCCTGGCTCATAGCCAGCCAGAACATCAACATGTGGAAATGAATTCTGCCCAAGCCACGTGAGCTCCACAGAGGACCCCAAAACACAGGAAGAATGCAGCTCAGCTGTCACTATGACTTCATCCTTGAGCAACCCCAAGAAGAAAGTTCAACTTGGCAGTAGCTAGACTTCTGCTTTACAAAAAATGCAGCTATAGATGTCTGTCTGCAGGCCAGGAAGAAAGCCCTTACCAGAAACTGACCCTGCTGGACTTTGGTCTGGGACACCTGACCTTCAAAACGCTGAGAAAATAAGTATGTGATTTAAATTACCCAGTTTGTGGTGATTTGTTATAGCACCTCCATCAAACTAATACAACGACAAAGCAGAAAATATTTACTATGTAGCCCTTTACAGAAAGAGTTTGACACTGCTACCCCTTCATTTAAAAAATAACAAAACTGTTTTCATCACCCCGACCTTTCCTGTGCCTGCTAGTCATTTATTCTTGCTGCAGCTGGGGTCTGAATAGCTCCATAGTATGAATTTGCTACACATCAGTGAGGCCTGTGGGAGCCCCTAACTATTCCCTACTCCAGTGCGTCTTCCTTCCTGACCTCAAGCCCCCAGCCCCCTTTCCCCTTCACACCACGCCGTGGTCTCCACTGCGAGTTGAAGGCACAGAAGCTACTTCCAAGCTTTGACTGCCAAGACTGCAGACTGGCATGCTGGGTCCAGGCAGTGATTTGGAGGCAGGGGCATGCCGATGGCTCAGTGGTGTTCTTACAGAGCTGAGGAAGGGCTGTCTTGCCGCCCATTCCCCTCAGACAGTTCCTTCTGAGGTGAGGTTGCCTCCTTGGTTCCTTGCCATGACAGTGTAGTGTAGTGGGTAGTTGCATAAACTGAACTAGTCTAGGTTGAGAGCCAAGCTCGCCACTTGTGATTTCCGTGATCTCAGGCAAATCTTTTTAACCTTTCTGCGCTTTAGTTTCTTTCTTTCTGAAATGGGGGCCGATGAGCCTCTCTATCTCATGGAGTGGTAGTGATTATGATATTAAATGAGTTGCTGCTGATAAATACTTCATACAGTACCCGATGCATAGTTCAGTGCCTGACAACGTTGTTACCTCTCAGCTCTAGTTAGGATTTGTGTCTGCTCAATAGCTCTCTGTCGTGTCTCTTTGTCCTTGCGTCACGATGCCCCAGGCCTGACAACTCTACTCTGACCCAGTTCACGTGAATACTGAGCAGTCGTAACCCTCATTCTCTCTATCTGTTGCTAATACTCTTATTTCTCCTATAGTGGCCTCTTAGCCTGTCCCTGGTCTTACTTCGGTCTTCTGTCTTACCTGGTGGTCTCACGGCTTCCTCTTAGCTCATCCCTTACCATCTCTTCTCTCTCTGCATTCAGAATCTCCACCTTTGCAGAATCTATGCTTGTAAAAGGTCCAGCCTGACCTCTGAGCCCTGAATCCCTGCCCTGGTGCAAGGCCTCCACTGAGTTTGTCCTCTTCCTTAAGAAAAGATGTATCGACGGACAAGAGACCCTTCTGTGGACTCCAGTTTGGCTCCTCTCCACGAGTGACATCCATTTTTAATGCACTCGGCCCTTCACTGGCTAAAGGTTTGACTCTGGGCTAGACTCTGGGACGAGACCAGCATGACATCCTCCTGTTCTCTTGGATCTTTGGAACCTGTAGCTGGAGAGGTGCTGTCCTATGACCTCAGATGTCCCAGGTCTCCTGTGCAAGAGGAATCCTCTGAGATCAATAAAGGTGGATACTGAGTGGCTCCTGGGACTTAGAGTTACAGCTACTTATGTCAGTAATGGGGCTGTTTTGGTCCTGCCTCAACCACTGCCAATTACTACCTTGGTTTCTGGTCATGTTTATCTGAATTATGCACTTACCAGAAGTAGTCCCCATCATGGAGAGAAACCAAAGGTAAAATTTCACTTTTATTTAATGTTTGGCCCAGTTTTCTATCTTCATTTAGCCCCACTGCTGTATATTAAAGGCACAACTTTCTATTCTAGAAGCATCAGGGTGAGCCTCACAGTCCGTGAACAGGCAGAGTACTGTGTTCTAAGAAGGATGGAATGGAGAAATGAAAAATAACTGGGCTTTGGTTCCACACAGTTTAGGGTTGATGGCTCCACTGCTTCGTGTGAGTGCACTTGCTTTTCAGAGCCGGCGATGCCGCATCTGTAAGATGGGTATGGTAGAAACGGCAGGGCCTGTGGGGAGGGCTGAAGATGGTGCAGGTAAGGCCCACACACATTTGGCTGCCAGGAAAAGGAGGTGTTACTATTACTGTTGCTGTGTGTGATGTCATACTTTTTAAAAAAGATCTTATGACAAATTTCCATTTAAAAAATGGAGACAGCAGTGCTTTTCTCTAGGAACTGGCCAACCGTAGCTCCTGGGCAAAGTCTGGCCTGACACCATCGTTATAAATTAATCTTTATTGGAGCATAGCCACACCCATTTGTTTGTATGTCATCTATGGTTGCTTTCCCATTACAATGACAAGTCTGAGTGGTTGTGACAGAGGCTATGGGCCTCCAAAGCAGAAACTATTTATTATCTGGTTCTTTATAGAAAAAAGCTTGCTGACCACTGTCTTGGAGGGAGGTGTTGGGAGATTTACCTACATTCATATACATGCAGATTTGCATACACACCTACATAGCTCAAATGCAGTGCTTGGCACACAGCAGAAGCAGCCCAACCAATGTTTAGCTCCTCTTCAGAACTTAATTCTGCTCAAGAATTCACAGGATCATATCTGAGAAATGCAGAAGCAGACACATTTATATTTTTATTGAATTCTATTTCTCTCTCATTTTCAAAAGAAGAGCTCATGTTTAAAAAAAATTCTGATTGGCACTATAAACTTTATTTATGCTTTAATGTATCCTAAAGTATGTATCCTGCACTATTTTTGCTTCCCTTACAGATGCTGATATGCTATACATTACCAAATCCAAATGGATTTTCAAAATCCAATTTCCTTGCTACAGTTTTCCATTTCTCTGTTGACTTTTTATGCTTGACTCACATCAGAGCATCTGGAGCCTTTGCCAAATTTTGACCTTAACCTGCCCAGTGAAATAGCTCTTCTGTTTGGGTGCAGGGTTGTTTGACAGTTGCTACTCTTCCCCGTCTTGCTGCAATTGTGGTATGTGGGTCTTCAAATCAGACTGTGCCCCCTGGAGCCCAGTTTCTGGGGCGGAGGTAGAGATTTTGCTTCCCCAAAACAAGCATGCTGGAGTCGATGTCAGTTAAATGGGGCCACCCACTCTTCATACCTGACTGGGGTTGGCGTCCAAATGGGTTTCTTTTGGGAATCCTTTCAACTGGAAGTTGTCCCTGTGGTGTCTTCCACGAACACCTGAGTGAAAGCTGGACATTTTTGTCAGGTGTTGCTGCCCCTAAAAATTGTACCACAGTAAACACATACAAGTTTTGAAAGAGCAAGAGGAGCTGCAGTGAGATTCAGGGTCATGATTTTGAACGTTTCGTGCACTGGGTCCAGGAGGTGCTTGGCTTTCCTCTCTCACCCTCCCTTTGGTGGTTCCCGGTGGCCGTAGCACAGTGGAAGGAGCTTGGCCTGGCAGCATGGCTCCACATCTCTGTGGCCCTGAGAGTTCCCAGTTTCTTTCGCGTCTCTAGAATACATAGGTCTTAAACCTAGAAGGTTTCTTGTGATAGCCTTCTTCCTGCACGAGAAAAAGGAAGGCTCAGAGTTGAGGAAGGTTGTGGGCTGGGAGGTTGTATCCAGCCACAATCTCAATTGCTGTCTTTGGTGTGCACTTTTGATCTCCTGAGCATTTTTTCTCAATTTTTTGGTTCAAAGGAAGAAAATGCAGAGACAATTGCTTTAAATGCTTATTAAACCAGGTGTGGTGATGTGCACCCGTGATCCCAGTGCTCTGGGAGGCTGCAGCAGGAAGATTGCACATTTGAGCCGAACCTGAGTGATTTAGCAAAACCCTGTCTCAGAATAAAAATACATAAAGGGCTGGGGATGTCGCTCAGTGTGAAGGCTCTGGGTTCAATACTCAGTACTTCAGAAAATTGCTTATTATGTGTATTTCTGTCTCCTGAATACTTTTAAACACTTATCTCTGAGTCAAGTCAGACCAACAGGGATGTGTCGATCACACGGCATTGGGCCCCAGTGAGTTGCATTCTGGAGGTGTGTTTGGATGATGCCAACCAGGAATTGGCCGTGCATTCCTGGTGTGGATATTGGTTCAGACACGTGTTGTTTTGTTATGGGATGTGAGGTTTCTGTTAAGATTCTTCCTGCAGAAAAGTTCTTGTTTGATCTGAGCTCCTGGATTGGTCATTATTTTCCTGAGCAACTGGACTTTCATTACATGAACACAGTACCCCATACCTGGCCAGTTTTTCCATTTAATATTGCGTGTTGTGAGTCTCAAAGGCACATGTAACCCCCTTTTGGCCGACCTGTATGTGGGAAATCTTAGTGTGGATTTGCAGCTCCCTTGTTCTGTCCTGATTGTCTTTGTTTTACTGCCTTGTTTGGTTTTTGCTGCATGCTGTACCTCCAGCTGTGATGCTGAGGCTACTTAGGCTATACCACTGACCCCCTGAATTGCAGTCACACCCCTTGAATTGTAGTCTGTGTTCTAAGTTTACCCACAGCGTGGTGGGGCACTTAACTTTACCTGATCTTACTTCCTGCTTTGGTGGGAGCCTAGGAGCTCTCCAGAAAAGTCATGATCCATGTGAGCCTCGAGTGTGTGTGTGTGTGTGTGTGTGTGTGTGTGTGTGTGTGTGTGTGAGAGAGAGAGAGAGAGAGAGAGAGAGAGAGAGCTGTTTCTAGAGACTCTTTGGTAGGAGGGACATTGATGTTCCCCTAAGGGATGACAAATTCCACTAGAATGGGATAGACCTGGCTGCAGGGCCTGAATATCTCAAAGAAATAGAGGTTCAAAATAGAATGCAAGGCTGCTTCTGGTTTCACTCTGAGTGCTCCTCTGCAGCTTTGAAGGTCCTCCTGTGAGAAGCCTCAGACCCCAGCGTCAAAGGTCAGACTGTTAAAAGGGAAAAGCATTTGCTCACTGTATGCTGATTGAGTTCACTCACTTTCAGCACTGGGCAAGGCAAGGTGGTTTAGGACATGGCCGTGAAGAGGACCAGGCTGCGTCTCTGGTCCTTGGAGGGCCAAGACTGGTCAGCAGTCAGTTCAGAAGTAGCTGTCTGCCTGTGATTGTGCGGAAGCAAGGAAGCGAGGGCTAGATAACTGGCCAGTGGACTAAGGTCAATTGTCAGGGCAACCTTACCTGTGATTCATGATGGGATGCCCAAAGGTTTACCTGTGAACACTCCTAAATCTTGTCTAGTGGAAGGCAGAGAATCTGTGTAATTAATCTATTAACTAAAATTTATTAGTTACTTCCTCTTTGAGGGACAACACCTCTGCATGAAAGCAACTGTGTTTGTGTGCTTGTCTTTCCCTGTGCTCTGCAGACTTTGTGTGGGTCAGGATCATATCAGTTGTGTCAGTCAGCTTTGCATCAACAAAGGAAAGGAAAGGTTTATTTTGGTACATGGTTTTGGAGGTTCAATTCCATGGTCAAGTGATTTCCTTGCTGTGAGTCTGAGATGAGGCAGAACTTCAAGCAGCAGGAGTGTGGAACAGCAGAACTTCTCACTTCATGGCATCTGGGAAGCAGAGAGAGAGGGAAAGTACCCAAGAGGAAAGAGCTGGGCATCTGATATAGTCCTAATGACATGCTCTCACGACCTGCCTCATCCAGTTAGGCCCCACCTCCTACTAAACCCACTGAGCTGTGAACTCATCAATAGATGAATCCATCAGTGAGGTAAGAGCTTCCTGTTCCAATCATTTCCCAAAAGTGATGCCATCAGCTGGCCACAAAGCCTCCAGAACATGGCCTTTGGGGTCCATTTCAGATCCAGATCACAGCATCTGTCAATACTGTACCCCTGCATAGAGCCCATAGAAAAGGCCCTTGTTGAAAATGTTCTAGAATGAACAAGGAAGTGGATTCAACTTGAGAGAACTAACTACCTTCAAAGCTTTTTATCAGCCTGGTCCTCCTCTCTTTACCTTAAAAGAGAAGGATTTGTCCTTGGTTTGGGGGAATACTTTCTCTGTGAGCCGTTAGAAAGAGCACGAGATCTGTAGTTAGTTTGCCATGGATTTGATCTTGACCCCAACGCATCCCTTCTGTGTGGCTTGAATAGTTCATTTAGTCCCTTGATGCACCAATTACTTTGTGTTTGAAGTAGGGATAAAATGCACCTCACCCCATTGTGAGGATTGAGTGAAAGCTAATCAGCATAGGCAATCAGTGTCTAATATACTGCTTTCCCAGAGTAAACACACAGAAAAGCATGCTTCTTATTTATTTTTAAAACCATCATATTGAGGTATGACACTTTTTATATTAGTCAGAATGTGCAAAGCTTTGCTATGTTAACAACTAAACCCTAAGAAATCAGTTGTATAAGGAAAAAAGAAAAGGTTTGTATTTTGCTCCCCAGAAGTTAAGCACTAATACTACTGGTCAGGCAACCCTCTGGGTGCTTCTCCTTCAATAACTGCCTTAAAGATCTAGACTTCTTCCCTGGATGCCACCTGCGGCCCCACAGCATTGAGGGTCTGCACAGTAGGTGAGAATGCTTTTAATGAATTCTTTTTAAGGGCTAGTCCTGCACATGGTTGGTATCACTTTATCACTTTATTGCAAGTTCCCAGCATTTGTCACATGGTCATCTATAGGTGCAAGGAAGTCTGGAAACAGTGTTCTTTGTACACACGAGAATGAAGCCTTTTTATTTTTAATTTTTAAATTTTTTTTAAATTTTATTTTAATGGCACATTTTAGATGTACATATTGATAACATTCATCATTGGGGATTTGTACCTGTACATGATATACCTTGTTGCTTCTTTCTTTCCCGTTCCCTTCCCCTCACCCCCTCCTCCCTCCCTATTCACAAAAGATTTGTTTCCATTTTTTCCTTCTGTTTCTTATTTCTCTTGTCCTTCTGTTCCTTTCCCCTCCCTTGTTTCCTTTCCCATTTGGACATTTTCTTCCCTTTCCCAATCTATTGACATACACAGAGCCATGTCTTGGCCACACTTTCCTTCTCTCATTTAAATCCACTGTCTGCAGGGATCTCAATCTGCTCTTTCCAGGAACACTTGGCATAGAGGCATTCACTCTACAGCAGACATTCTGTGTGTGATGGGGGATTATATGAGTGTTTAATGGAGGGTGATAGTGGTTTGATGAAGTCCCTGAGCATCAAGCAGATAGGAAAGGGACAGCAGAAAAGATAGACAGTGTATGAAATGTGTCTGGAGGACCAGCCAGTACACTGCTGTAAGATTATTCTTGCTCCTGCCTCATGCCTATGGGCTCCCCCTGGAATACCCTTCCTTCCTCCAGTCTCCACTCGTGGAGCTGCTGCCATCCTTCTGAGCCCTGTTAATTCCCCTCCTCTCCTTCCCACGACCCCTCCGGAATATAGCGGACTCCGCTTTCCCTGGTCACATAAACATCTCCTGGTTGGAGCCTCTATTCTACATCCCACGTGTCTTTCAGTGTCACCCTGAGGGAACTTACCACCCAAAGCTCAGGGCATCCTCGTCAAAATCAAATGGGCATAACTTACTGTCAAATGATGGACGGCTTGAACTTTAAGGGGAAAAACTGTAAACACTGTTAGTATTGACTGTACTATCTTCTAGGCGTATGATTATCTGATTCCTCACAAATTCACTTCTTACTCAATGAAACATAATTTTTCAGAGTGCTTTTACAGAGAAGGAAGTGGGTGTGGTGAATGTATTCTGTACCAGTTGTTTTCTTCGTATGTCAATCCATTTAATGATATTTCTGTAAGGTGGATATTTTCCTCTGTATGACAGATGGGGAAACTGAGTCACACAGGTGGCAAGCACGTGACCCCAGCTCACACAGCTTTGCAAAACTAAAGGATGGGTCTAGTTTTACTAGACTCTGAAGCTAGGGCTCTGCTGCATCCCAGAAATCCTCCATGTCGCGGGAAGCAATTACAGAGGCATGCCCTGGCATTCATTTTTCCTGCTTAGAATGAGACGTTGCTGTTTACTTTCTCAGGAAGGAAGATTGAAATCAATGTAACTAGCCTTATTAGCTTTTTTAAATAGGGGGGCCTGTAGATGCCAGTGCCTTTCCTGAGAGCACCAAAGCTAATATAAAAATCCAATTTGCTTGCCTTTTTTAAAGTCTTCTCTAGAGTTTAAAATTCAAAGCTGTAAATGAAGAGCCGATGAGACGGGTAACAAAGCAAGTCTCAGACACAGGAATGTATTTACCCGTCTCTCTTTTGTCTGCAGGAGGCTGTTCCTTTGATGAACACTACAGCAACTGTGGTTATAGCGTGGCCCTGGGGACCAATGGGTTCACCTGGGAGCAGATTAACACCTGGGAGAAACCAATGCTGGACCCAGCAGTGCCCACAGGTATGTCATCCATCCGGTTTGGGACTGTGATGGGGATGACTAGCTTTTATAGTAACTCGTGGGGGAAGAACTTTCCTAAGATTAAGGTGTCTGAGAGGGCAATAGATAATTGTAGGTTGTGAGTTCTCTGTCCCCAGAGAGAACCCTTCAGGATGTAGTGAGAGTCACATGTCACCTGGATTTGGGGACTTTTAGGATTTCCTTTAACTTTGAGATTCTAAGCTCTAGCTATGTGTAAAGCATCACTAGGTTTTGCTTGGAAGTTTGATAGTAGTGGGACTTTTAGAGAAGAAAAAGCTAAAGAAGAATTTGAAGTCTCTACTTTACTCTGGGCCACATAGATGCAGGATTGGAGACACCTAAAATCAAAATATGATTCATAGTGTTGGTATTCTGATGTCTCCAATACCAAGCTTACCCTTCACCCACAGGCTCGAAAGCCCAGTGTAATTCTTGGCGGATGCTTGCATGAGGCAGGCTCTGAGAGGTACAGCTGCTGTACTTTGGGGCAAGTACCTCATACTCGGGGAGAACACCTTTTGAGTGGGGTGTACTTGGACGAAGTGAATCTCCAAATGCTTAACCTGGTGACAGAAGCCAGAAATAATTGTAGCTCTTAGAAAGTTAAGATCACCCTCTGGTAGAGTTGGAAAGACAATATTTGTTGGAGAAGATATCTATTCTCTACAAGTCTTCCCTGACCAGAGTTCATGTAGCCCACACACCATCTTGGTTTTCCACTAACCCTTCTTGATGCTCTTTATTGCTCTTCTTTATCAGCTTACTCTGGCCTTTAAATGCTGAAGTTCTTTGAGTCTGCTTAATACTCTTTCGACTGTTGGCCTCCCTACTCCCACGGCTTCAGCTGCTATCTCTGTACTGGTAATGCCAACATTTATGCCTCCAGCCTGCATATTTCTTAGGAACTTTAGACCTACACAGCCTGCTACTTGACTGCCCTGTGTTCTAGGCAACCTCTTCCAAAGCGTGTTTTTCAGATGCACTAAGCTGGAGGCATAGAAGATGGTCAGAGTGTCCAGGTGAGGGTATGGCTCCACCGACTGAGTTTGGC
The DNA here is from genome assembly GCA_004026905.1 of Hystrix cristata. Classification (NCBI taxonomy): domain Eukaryota; kingdom Metazoa; phylum Chordata; class Mammalia; order Rodentia; family Hystricidae; genus Hystrix; species Hystrix cristata. The sequence goes on from PVJO010010015.1 coordinate 63,901, forward strand.
TCCAAAGCAGGAGGCCATTGGGTAGTTCTGTCTTTTCCTATTAAGGACATACATTATGTCTGTTTCTCCTGAGAGTTGACATAAGTCTTAGGTATAACCACTTCTCCTGTGTTCACTTCCCTGTGGCTTCTGTCAGTTTCCAGAATGTTCTGCCTTTCATACCTCAGGAAGTCATACAACATAGGGCCTCTCCGTGGAACTCTTTCCTCCCCCTTACTGTCTGGCTCTTCCTCTTTATAATCTCAGTCGGGACTAGCTCTCTTTGCAATGATTCCAACTGCACAGTGCATTTTTCCAGTGGCATACATCATAGCTGGTGTTATTTGTTCATTGTGTGTTTCACCCCCAGATGAGATGTTCCGTGTGGCTAGAAACCATGACAATGTCATTCATAGCTTTATCTTCAGTGCCTAATGCAGTGTGTCATGCAGAGTGTGTACTAAGTGACATCTTGTTAGAAGGATGCATGGATGGATGGGCAAATAGTCTTAATCAAGTAGTTTCATAATGATGGAAAGAGTGATAAACATTATCAAAGGCCTTTGGGCCCTGTGCTAACTGAGCACATATTTTTTCCCTTTGCTACTGTCCTTCCCATCTTACAGATTAGAAAACTGAGATTGCCAACAGCTGAGTGAGATTGCTGCTTTCCCCTATGCCATTGTCTCTCCCCAAAGACATGACGCTTGTTTTTAATCTTAATTTTTTCAGCCCCTCATTACTGCAGAGTGTCATTTCATAAATATGGGATTGTGCTAATACAATCTTCTGAGCTTTTCTAAATAGAGGCATTTGATAATGATCACCGAAATTATTCTGTCATGATGTGCCTGTGGATTTCAATGGCTCTGCATGCTGCTTAGGCAGAGAGGCATGAAAGTGAATTTGGATTAGGCAAAACTGTTTGTTCTTCTCATGGGCAAAAGCTGAAATCTTATTTCTCCTGTAAATCCAGCAGCTTCCATCTTTTCCGAAATCTAGTTTGAATCTATTTGTTCAGGTGTTCCATAGTCTTTGATCGATCCCCTTTGTGTGACAAGCTGTGGGCTGTTCTTGGTCTGAGTGAATCCAACCACGTCATTTTGACATTTAATACCTTCAGTGACCTGGTACCTAGATAAAATCTGAATTCCTCACCATGGCCTGTAAGGTGCTGCATGGTCTAGTGTCATCCCTGATCCCCTTTCTTCTTCTCAAAATGCTCCAGACACCCTGGGTGTTTTTGATTTGTTGGCTAGTTTAGTGTCTTTCCTGGAAGAGGACCTTTGCACATGATGTTGCCTCTCACTGGGAGTGATTTTCTCCATCTTTCACTTGGGCAATTTCTTTAGATCTCAATTCATACAACTTTCTGCAAAGATCTTTCCTCATCTGTTGATCTAAAAACCATCTCCGTTATTGTTCTAATTGTAAAATCCTGTTTTTTTGCTTTCAAAGCCTTTGCTATAGACACACTTACGGATCAGTTTATTCCAGTCCTACACTGTAGCTGAGCAACCCTGGAGCCTCAATCACTTTGCCTCAGTTTCCTCATCTTTAACTCGGGGACCAGTGTGAGAGTTCAGTGGAGGATGCCTGTGTGTGTAAACTGTCCGGCTGGGGCAGGGCTCAGTCAGTGTTGGGTTCCCTAGATTCTTCTCAGATTTGTGATAGTGTCTGGGGCTGTAGGTCCAAGTCCATCGTAGAACCTGCCCCTTCTCCAAGCTCACCTGTACTGGATGCTGCTTTTCAAGGGAGCCTCCCAGCAAGTGGTCAGTTGTGGCCTGACAGGCCAGAAGGGGTTTCCACTTCCTAGGATGCATCACTGCCTGGATCATGCCCCTAACTGGAGTGCCGTACTCGCCCCCCTCACTGCCTTCCACTTCTTTCTCTAGAAGAAAAGCCCTTTGGCTAGCATTGCAGGCTTCAGACCTGGTTTCCCCCAGGCCGTCTCTACTGGGGCTGTCACAGAGGAGGGTTACCACACTCACAAACTCTCTCATCAGGGCCCTGTTGCACCCATAGTACCCATGGAGCTAACAGCAGCTAGTCTAGCCTTTTTCCGCAGGGCGGCCCTGACCTGCAGCCCAGGCCTTAATAGAAGGACCTTGGAGGGGGGGCTGACGGGAAATTCAAGTGCTACAGATGTCCTTTTAAAGGACTACCGGGCCTTGGGAGGTTCCTTCTGATGCTGCACAACATCGTTTTAAGGATCAGGAATAAAGTAGGGTCAAATCTCAGGAAGCACCCTAGGTGGATAAGCAATGGTGTGTCCCTGCCTTGCTCTAACTGCTAATGGCTATAGAGAGAGGGTTGGCGTCTGTCATGGATTGAATTGTATCCTCTCAAAGGACACGTTGGAGTCCTAACCACTGGTTGCTGCAAGTGTGACCTTATTAGGAAATGGGATACTTACAGATGTAATCAAGTTAAGGCCATGCTGGTCGTACTGGGATCTAATCTAGCATGACTGGTGGAGATAGAGTCACCCAGAGACACGGG
>PVJO010010016.1:0-66402 GCA_004026905.1 Hystrix cristata
CCTGAAGAGCTAGAGACATCAGACTACAGAGATACTTGCACAACAATGTTTATAGCAGCACAATTTGTAATAGCTAAATTCTGCAAGCAACCTGTATACCCATCAATAGATAGCTGGATAAACAAAATGTGGTATCCATTTATACTTCTTCTGAGAAGTGTCCATTCCTTTCAGTGGACTATTCTTTCCTTGGACTTTTTATTTTGGGGCAGTCTAATTTTTTTGAGTTCTTTATATACTCTAGATGTTAGTCCTCTGTCTGAGGAACAGCTGGAAAAAATTTTTTCCCAGTCTGTAGCTTGTTTCTTCACTCTGTTGGTTGTTTCCTTTGCTGTGCAGAAGCTTTTAATTGATATGATCACATTTATCACTTCTTGGTACTTTTTCTTGTGCCATTGGGGTTTTGTTCAGGAAGTCCTTGCCTATGCCTATGTCTTCAAGAGTTTTACCTATTTTAAGTTCCAGCAAATGAAGTGTTTCTGTTTCAACACTTAGATCTTTGATTCATTTTGGTTTTAGTTTAATAAATGGTGAGGTATATGGGTCTAGAGTCAATCTTCTGTATGTGGATTCCAATTTTCCCAGCACTATTTATTAAAGAGGCTATCTTTTCTCCAGCATGTTTTTCATCCCTTTGTCTAAAATCAGATAGCTGAATGTGACTGGGTTTCTTTTTCTGCTTCCTTTATTCTGTTCCATTGATGGGTTTGCCTGTTTCTATGAGAGTACCAGGCTGTTTTAATCACAGTAGCTTTGTGATCTTCAAATCTGGGATTGTGATACCTCCTGCTTTGCTTTTTTTTTACCCATGATTGCTTTTGCTATTTTGAGTCTCTTCTGGTTCCGTATAAATTTTAGGGCTGTTTTCTCTAGATATGTGTTGGCATTTTGGTTGGGATTGCATTAAATTTATATATCATCATCCCAAACAAAAGCTTACCATTCTCCTTGCCCTCCAGGCCCTGGTGACCTCTATTGTACTTTCTGTCTCTATGTATTTGCCTATTCTAGGTTCCTCATATAAGTAGAATAATGCAATATTTATCCTTTTGTGACTGACTTGTTTCATTAAACATAGTGACCTCACCATTCTTTCATGTCTTAGAGTTTCACTCTTTTTTGTGTCTGAATAACATTTCAATGTATGGATATAGCCATGCAGAAAAATAGAGAACATAATAAATATGAATGTATAGAAAATTCTAGAAAAAATAGTCAATTTTTAGAAACATAACACTGAGGGTATAGTTAAATTCCCCTTATCTACCTTCTCAGTCCCATTCTCTTTCCTTTCTTCTCAAAGACAACCACTGCCTTGAAGTTGGTGAAGTTCCTTACATTGTATATTTTAATATTTTATGTTTAGTTTAAAAAATAATATAGACTATTTTTGTTTTTAACTTTCACACAAATAGCATACTGTATGTGTCATTCTGAAGTTTTGAATATTTCACTCTACTTTCAAGATTTATCCCTGTTGATATGTGTACATCTAGTTCATTCAACCTTATTGCTTTATGCTTTTAAGCAATATACATATGCCAAATTAGCCATCTTCCTATTTGAGATGATTCCAAAATTATTTTTTGCTCTTACAGACAATGCTGCTATGCATTATTTGTATCCGTGCCATGTATTATTTGTATCCTAGTAACACATTTCCTTGAGCACAGACATTTCCTGAGGTCTAGGATACATACTCTGAATTAGAATTGCTGAGTTATAGGCCATGCACATCTTCACTGGCTAGATACTGCTAAAGTTCTACTATTACAGCAAAATAGCCTTTCCAATTTGAACAACAGTATTAGAATTTTCACTTTTCCACATTCCTGTAACCAATTGTTATTATTAGACTTTTTAACATTTTACAGTCTGTTGCACATAAAATAGTATTTCATTGTTTTAGTTTTCATTTCTTTGTTTTTTGGTGGGGGAATAATTATCTCTTCATATATTTAGTAGTCATTTGAAGCTTGTTTTCTATAAAAATCCTGGGACTGATTGATATTTTAGAACTTGAAGGACTTCTAAAACATAGTAGACCAACAAAAGCTTGTAATACGTGTGGACTTGTTCCCTTCCAAAAGCAGTAAATGAAGTAATTTCAATTCCATGTTTCAAAGCTTGCCGCCACCAGATGCCAGCACTGTCCCATAATCTTGGAGTCTTGCTTTCCTGGGACTGTGTTTTCTGTAAGATTCAAGATGGGTGGGTCTTAATCACATTAGGTACTACCACAGTGGGTTTCTGCTGTTCAGGCTCAAAACATCACCCCAAAATATGATTGTAGGAGACCAGAATATGCCACTCCAAAATATACATGAGGGTTGTTTTGAGAAACTGCAGGCACTGGGGTTACTTTGAAAAGCTGTTCTTTTGTTAAAAAAATGTACTTCTAGAAATAAAATCTACAAGTATTATTTGTATTTGTATCAGGAAAAGAGCTGATATGGACAACTTTTATTACCTGGGAGACTTTTGTCTGCATAACAAGGTAGTGTCTGTTCACCTTCATTTCCTGTCACTGTCCTGTAACCCGTGAGCCTATCACCCTCTGGAAGACCCAAGTCCCTATTACTCTCTGTAGTTCAGGATGCTATTATAAGCGTCCACTAACTGGCTCTTCTTAGAGTTTTGTATTTTGTGGAATTCCCATGTGCACATATGTGATTAAATCTGGTTTTTCTTCTGTTAATCTGTGTTATGTCAGCTCAATTTTTATAGCCCAGCCAAAGAACCTTAGAAGGGTAGTGGGAAGCCATTTTTCACTTCCTTACACTACACATTTGTGTAAACAATATGTAAAAAGATACTTAAGTAAATGATATTATTCTTTAGACCAAAATTTCAAAGCAAGTTAAGCTGAGTCTAGAAATTTAAATATCAGATTTCTGATTTCTGTTGTGCCAGTCTTAAAATGAGATGGTGATGAAATGTTGAAAATGACCCACTCTTGAGTGATCACATGCCAGGAACTGTGCCAAGCATAGTTCACATATCTCCATGTAATTCTTGTCACAGTTATATGATTTAGGTGTCCTTACTTGTCTGTTGAATAGGAATAATTAAGACTTAGAGGGACTAAGTACATTTTCCACTAGCACACGGCTAGTTAAATGTTACAGCCAACACAGGCTGACTGGATGTAAAGTTTGTGTTCCCCACTATTATGCTACTCTGGCTCTAAACATATACAATTCTTCAATCAGCCTGTGTCCAAATCCCCTGGGCAGTTTGTGCTTAGGGATAAGAATAAACTTGCGCTAACAGGGGGAATCCTTTCTAAAACTGTCTTCTGGTGGTAAAGATGCATCTGTTTATTTCTGAGGTCAGCTATATGTTTAGTAACAAGGCATTTTTTATAAAAAATTTTTCTCTCAAATTCAGTTTGTAAAATAACAAACCCAAATTTCTGTCACTCTTGTCTCTTTACAAACTTTTTCCGAATTTTATAGCATCCATGAAGAAAATACCTGTTTACTAATCCTGCATGTGTCAGTGTGTTTTCTAGCATATTTGCCACCTTTTGGCACCTGTGCTAACAATATATCCTCCTATACACATATCTGAAAGGAAGCACTATCCTCTCTCTCTACCTGTTGTATTTTGTGGTCCCAAAAGATTGGGACCATTCGGGCAACATATGAGAGAATTTGGTCTAAGTGCTAGTAAGAAGTAGAGACATCTGACCCCTGCCCTCAAGTGATGAGGGGTTTGCCCTCACTTTTCACTCCCGTTGTCTGGCTCTGCATTTCACTAAACATGAGGCAAAATGAATATCTTTGTTTGTTTTGTGTTGCCATAACAAAATACCCAAGGCTTGGTACTTCATAAAACAAGAAAGTTTATTTAACTCAGTGTTCTAAAGCAAGGCATCAGCATAAAGTTTCTGGTGGAGGCTGCATGGAAGATAGCATCATGTGGCAAGAATATGCACAAGAGAGAGCAGTCGTGGGGATAGGGAGAGGGGAAGCCATACAAAGTGAGCTGAGGAAACCAAACTTGCTTTATAACAACCAGATTTTATCATAACTAAGAGAACTAATCCAATCTCCCAAGAGAACCATTAATCCACCCATAAGGACAGATCTCTCATGCCCTCAACTGTGTTTTAAAGGTTCCGCTACCTCAATACTGTTCCATTGAGGGGTTGAGACTTAACATACATGTTGCTGTGGACAAACCAGATTGAAACCAAAGCAATGAGCTCTGCATGTGTAGTGAGTCTCCGTGTGAACATCATGCCTCTGCTCTGTGGAGCTGGGAGTAACCAAGTTTCCTTCAGTGAGAGACTAAGAAGTCTCTTGGGAAATAACTGTTTAGAATAAATTGGATAGTTAGTTGTATCAGCTACCCTTCCTGACAACAGTGAGCATCTTGATTGGGGTGGGGGTGATTTCGATTATTACCATGATCCGTGCTTAGCCAACCCCACTGATTGACGCTTACCCAAGTCCTGGGGTGAGAAAACTATAGGGAAAATGCTGGCAGAAAGCTTGTATTGAAACGCCTGGACTCACACTTAAAACAGTGCAGCTTTATTTCCACAGTGACATTTAAAATACGAAAATGAAGGGAGAACAATATTAATTACTTCTGAGGAAAATGTAGTCCAGCAGTGATGGGGCAAAAGCTCCAAATAGCTCAGTAAATTGGCCATGAGAGCCTCTCAAAATGAAAAAAGGGCTGGGATATACCTCAGGGCAAGGCCCTGGGCTCAATCCCCAGTGAGAGAGGCGGTGGGGGAAGAGAGGCTTTATTTTGGTTCATAGCTTTGGAGGTTCCAGTCCATGATCAGTTGACCCAGTTGCTTTGGGCCTGTGCTAAGAAAGCACCTCACAGAGAGAGTGTATGGTAGAGTAAAACTGCTCACCTTGTGGCCAGGAAGCAAAAGAAAGGAAGAAGAGGGAACTGGTGTCCCACACTTTTCTTCAAAGGCATGCCCTTAAGGACCTCCCCTGGTGTCCCATCTCTTAATTGTTCCACAGTTCCTAATAGCCCCACCCTGGGGACCAAACCTTTAGCACATAAGCCTTTTGCGGACATTCAGCGTTCAAACTGCAGTAGATCCTTAGGAATCAGAACAAGTCATATAGGAACAAACTAGAAGCCATGCATACTGGTACACACCTGTATTCCCAGAACACTGGAAGGCCGAGGCAGGAGGGTCACAAGTTGAAGCCTCGCCCAAGCAACCTAGCAACTTAGCGAGATCGTGTCTCAAAATAAAAACATAAAAATGGGCTGGTGATATCACTCAGTGTGAAGGCTCTGGTTTCAGTCCTCAGCACTGAAAAGAATTAGAGAAATTTGCCCTTAGAGGTTCTTGTTGGATGTTTAAACATAGCTTTATATGTTAACAAATCCAGATCATATTAGATGCAGGGAAAATAAGATCCCAAAGTACAATACCCTGAGCTTCATTTTTTCCCCCATGTTAGTACAAAGTTCAGCCTTTATCTCTGGGTTCTCCTCTTTGTAACAAGCACAAGAACAGATTTAGCTGCACCTAATGAGTAGTCAGCCTAATGAGTCCCCCTTCCTGTACCTAGCAGAGGAGAAAAGCAGAACCCAAGGCGGCCCCTTTTGTCTTGCCACCCAGTTTAATTCTGTCTCTGTCAAGTCACCTATGATGATTGTGGTGGTGTTCTTGATCTGGTATTGGGATCCCTTGTGTTACCATCATTATATACTAGCCCAGACTTGTGTGTCCGAGTTGTAGTCCTTCATCTACAAGGCTTTGTTAATATCTCCGCAGTTAGGTACTTCCCTGGGGTGAAATTACATGACCAGGAAGAACTTTGGTACAGAATTTTCAGCTGACCATTTCACAAATCTGGGGCCATATTACCCTTTAGCAATGTATATCCTGGTGTGGAACCAGCATCTTGGTCTGGTTTTTTCTACTTCCAGGAAAGTTTTATCATCATGGGGTTTGCTGTCTTTTCCATCATCAGGCTTTAGCCAGAAACACCTCCAACTACCCAAGTTGGTTTCAATAACTTTGAATGTCTGGAACTGGATTTTGACTCAACTTCTTCCCTTGCAAAAGGTCTCTGGTAAAATTTACCATCACTTCTTCAGAAAACTTAGTTTTACAATTAGTGGAAATGGGTGTGGGGGCGGTGGGGAGGGGGCTGGCTGATTCTGCTCCAACTACCAAAAAAGCGAGAGCTCTAACACTTCTGCCAACAGTGAGGTCTATTTGCCTTGCTTCCAAATAACCAAAAGGAGACATTTGATTTCCGTACAAAACAAAGAGATTTATGTCTCCACTGTTGTAACTAGAAAGGATTCTTATAGAAACAGTTACCTGTAAGTTATCAGAAGAAGAAAAAATCACAAACCTTTGGCCTTATTGAGTCCCCACAGACTGTTCTTTTATTATTTCAGTAGACCGTAAAGGAGACTTGTGCAGATTAACCAATTTGTTTACTGTTGTAGTCAATGGTACGGCTTGTTTCAGTCTCTCCTCTCCTTCCTTTTCTTCCTTCCTTCCTTTCTCTGTGTCTGTCTGTTTCTCTCTCAGCAATAGAGATTGAAACCAGGGCCTTCACAATGAGCTACAAACCCAGCTCTTTACTTTTTACTGAGACAGGGTCTCGCTGAGTGACTAAATTGTCCAAGCTGAGCTCAAACTTATCCTCCTGCCTCAGCCTCCCTGAGTGCTGGGATTACAAATGTGCACCAGTATGCCAGGCCAGTTTCTACTTTCTAAGCACATGAGAGAACTGAACTTCTGCCTCTCTGTCATTGGGTAGGACCATATGACCCATTTTGGCCAGTGAATTTTGAGCTCTTATTAGCGTGAAACTTCTTACACCTATCCCTTCCCCACAGCTACATGCTCCAAATGATGGCTGCTCTCTTAGCTTGGGTCTTGAACTTGAGGGGAGACTAGAATAAAACTACAGTCAGTCCATGAAGAGCGTGTAATGTGATCGAAAAATAAAACTTTGCTGTTTAGTATCACAGTCCTAATAGACTAGGGTAGCGTGGTGGGAACAGAGGTGTACTGCTTGGATCCCTCTTCAATAAAGAACTGGCTGCTCAACTATGAGGCGAGGAGGGCTGCTAGCTGGTAGCTTCCAGCTGCAGCTCACTGGGATCCACTGAAGGGCTTTCCTTGGACAGCGTCCAGACAATGACAAACCTGAGTATGGTGAGGATACACTAGGGCATGACTGTTTCTCCACCTCAGTGCTTTCCATCATGTTGGCCAGATCTGTGACATGTGCATTGCATTCCGAGGCTCTGCCTGCTAGCTTCTATTCCTTCCACAAAAGCATGATCAGCGTTGTGATCCAAAGTCTTTCTCTGCCTAATCCTGCTTTCTCCTCATTTGTCTTTCACAGGCATCACTTCCCAATATGGTTCTTGTACTACTAATTCCTGCTCAGTGTCCGGTTGCCAGAGGATCTCAACTGATACCATTATTCTATGGAAAATATCACCCATTTTGTGCACATGGTGACTAGAGTACATGCGTGGAAATATAGAAGACAAGGAGAGCAAAAGATGAGAAATGAATGTGGATGAAATAACATCCTTCTGTGAGTAACTCCAGTTAATATTTAAACCATCAATGTTTGAAACAAGCAGAGCTGTTTAGGAGACTCGAGGACTATTAGGTAGATAGTCGCCTTGTCACCGAACATGTTTCCTTCTTTACTTGAACGGCACTGCTCCAGCTTTGCTTTCCAAGGTCACACCTAAGCTCCATCCCTGTCACTATCAATGCATGTCCTCTCTATGGATTGATGTGTGTATTTCCAACTAACTCCAAAGTAACCAAGAAAATCACTTTCATAGTTAAAACAGAAAATTAACTCATGAAAGGAGAAAAGCTGCTGCCCGGCAAAGTTTCCTCTTCAGAAGAATGTATCGTGGACATACAACATCCCTTAATATGCAGAACAACTGCTTCCTCCACTCCCAAATGGTTATTATTTATCTGGGAATGAAAGCACAAACTAGGCCAAAAGGACAGATCTTGGGCTCTTGCACGTAGTGATAAAAATATAATATGCTTTGGGTTTTTCTAATCATCGCAGGTAGCTACTGACTTGTGAGCTATGACACGCCCTACAGGTTGTCCTGACCGACACTGAGCCAGAAGTTATAGCCCCATGCTCAAGTGTTTCACAATTACCTTCCTCGGGATGTTAATTATCAACTTGGATTTCTCTCCTGAATGACTCAGTGGGCTATAATGGCCCTGGTGGTAAATACCTATGGCTGGGCTGCGAAGCAATCATCCTCATAAAGAGGGACTGGTTCCCTAAGATGGAAACGGTCCCATAAATCCTAGTGCTTGGCAGGTCTCAGGAAGGTGCTTCCTCCTGCTAAGAGAAGCCATTTGGCATATTCAGCTCAATCTGCTTTACTCAACTAGAATCACAGAGCTCTACCACAGCCGCCTTAGCGGTAGGAAACAATGTCTTGCAAAAGAATGATTTTTCCCTCACAGCCTACTTTTCTCACTCTTCACTCACCGTTTAGAGTAGCATTTGGATCTTCCAGGAAACAAGCTGAGAGAGTCAAAAGCACAAGCAGTGAGTTGCAGGGGTGGGGGTGGGGCGGGGGGGTGGAGAGTAAATGCCTGTGAAAGAGACAACAGAGAAGAGCAGGATTGGACAGGCAAAGCCTTCAGATCACAATGTTGATCTGAGGAAGGCCGGAAAAAACCAAAACGAGACGAAAGAGCTTCAGACTGCCATGCAAATATGACAAAGTCTGGCCCAGCCCTGTGGGGAGCAGCACAGCCAAGAGAGCTCATTAGAGGAGTCACGCTCTGGATGGGAATGACCGGGCTCTGGGAGCGCTGCTGTGCGTCTTAGCTCCAAAGGGGGAAACTGTCAGTCACCTGCACTTCTTAGAGCAGAGTGATGAGTCCTTTCCTGGAGGGCTCACCAAGAAGCGCACCCCCACGGCTGCTGCATTTAGTGTCTTCTTCCTGTGAGGGCAAGGTAGGTTCATTTTAGAGTTACCCTGGGGCAAGACACAAAAGCCAAAGTGACTGCAGGGTGGTAAATAGGACCCCACAGTCTTAAAGGTCGGGGCTTGAAATGGAGATGCATGGGGGAAGCTGAGGGCCTGGACCTCTCTCCCTTTCTAGCCTAGTGCTTAGTGCTTCAAGACCATCTGTAGTTCTACCACCTCTAGTAGGGCAACCTTTGGAAAGTCTTTCCTGACTTTCTTGTGACTTGGTTTCCTGATATGTATGACTATTCATTGAAAGATCATTGTGAGGGTGAAGCAACAGTTTTCAAAATTCTCTTTGCAAAACTCCTGGCATAATTTTTTAGTGCATCTTCTTTCTCTTTTTAGGTGAAAGTTGACCTTTAAATTAAGCCCAATTAGTCTGATTAAGACCAATCTGGGTGCTGGAGGTTCAAGAAATATCTGATTATTTCAGGATTATTAAAATAAGATGTATTACTCAGTATTTGCATGTTGGTTTTCTTTCACTTGCAGTCCAAAATTAGATAAAACAATAGTGGAATTTATTGGATTGTATAAGCAATCCGTGAGAAGGCCAGAGATATTAATGAATTCAGGAATAATTGGAACCAGGGGTTGAAATGGCACCAGATCCTCACTCCTTACCTTCCCCCTCTGGTTCTCTCTTTGTTTTAGCTTTGTTTTCTCAGGCTATCTTCCTTCTCAAAGCCCTTATTTCTCTATTGGTGGTGCCAGGAAAGTATATATAAGTGAATCCTAGAGCTACTAACAGACTAATTCCAATTCAGAAACTATTATTATGGGTAATTCCCACTCAAACCAGGTAGAACAGGGGAAAGTAGAGGAGTTTTTCAAAAGAGTGATTTACCCAGAACCACTTTTGTCAAGGTCAGAGCCCCTAAACCAGAGGTCTCCACTAAATCAAACTGGAAATGAAGCAGTCATAGCTTCTGTGTCATTAGCCCTCTTTTACTTTTTCATCCTAATCTTAGCAATGATTTGTAGAATCTATAGTGGTGAGGGGCACAGTTGCACTAGGAACTATTGTGTGATCAAGAATAGTCATTTTGACTTAAATTTATTTCCCTTAATTCTTTACTATACATCTTTCTCCCATAATTTTTTTCTGTTTTAATAAAAGCTGAAGTCTTAGTCCATTTTCTGTTTCTATAACAAAATGCCTGAAACTGGCTAATTCTTAAAGAAGGGAAGTTTTTTTGGCTCATGATTCTAGAGGCTGAGAAGTCTCTGTTATCTGGTGAGGACCAGCTTGTTGCATTATACTGTGGCAGAGGACATCACCTGGTGAGACAGCAAGCCTGCTGATTTGAGTCCCCCTTTCTCTTATAAAGCTACTAGTACCATTATAAGGGCCCCACCCTCATGACATTATCTAATCGTAGTTAACTGCCAAAGTCCCACCTCTAAATACCATTAACATATGAATTTGGGGATTAGATTTCCAATACACGAACTTCTAGGGGAACATATTTAAACTATAGTACCACTGTAGTAGGGATTCACTTACCTGGTGGGGTCCTAGAGCAGAACCTGAGGCAACGACTTGAGTAACATTGCTTTGTTTGTGAGATAATCCCAGTAGTTATGGGCGCGGGAGTGAAAAATTAAGATGGGTAAAGAATAGAAGCCAATGAAGTGTTCATGAACGAGCAGGTTACTTACTTGTATGGGGACCTGGAGTTTGGTTCTCTTGGGGACTCCTGGAAGATGGTATTCTACATTTAGGGACAAGGAAGCTGGAATATTTGTCCAACAAACTCTTTTCAGTCACTGAGTGAAGACTGCTTCTAGGGATGTTGACTCCCTGGTTTGCCTCTACATGATGAATGAGTAGGCTCCAACAGCCAGAGAAAGTCTTCATGTACACAGTTTATGGGTACCTTCAGGTAGTAGCTGTTGGATTGGCATGCATTAAGTATATTATTTATCTATTGCTGTGTAACAAATTTCCCCTCCCATTTTGTGAGAGTTTTAAAAAAATACATTGTTTCTAAGCTACTGTTTCTGTTAGGAAATCAGTTTGCTGGTGGTTCTGGCTCAAGGTTTGTCATGAAGTTGCATTCAAGATGTCAGCCAGCCAGGTGCTGACTCCTTCTGGCATTTTCCAGTTATACCTGTACTGACCACTGTCATGGTTCTCTGAGGCTAAAAAACTGCAGTGGTATCTATAAAAGCTGAGCAAGAGTCTTTTAAATTCCTTAGCTATCAGACTTACACACAACCTCCCTCAGTAGAGGGGTCTAAGAGCTGACTGGGCGCGGCTTTTCCCTCAACCTGCCTTTCCCTTCTAGTACTCATGCTTTGATTGTACATGCTTTAATTTCTTGGAAAATCTGTTTATTCTCACATAGAGCTGCCAAACTCTAAGTGATCATGCAGGTGGAGCCAATGACAAATGTGCCAGACTCCTTTTACCGGGATCCACTAGATCAATCTGGTAAATGGAGTTCATAACTGCTAACCTGCAGCATGACTTCTATTCAAGGTCCCTTAGATTAGCTCTCTGAAAGAGGCCCCCGACTGTGGTCTCCCCTACACCGACCCTTCTCAGCTCGAAGCAGCTAGATGGAAACTATGCCCATTCTCCCCTGTCCACAATTAGGGATCCCCCTTCAGAGGGGGGAATATTATAGACAGCTAAGTTAAGTAGAAATATTATAGGCAGTCAGATAGGGCTGGACCCTCAAGGGTGTCAGTGCAGAAAATGAGAACACTTCAAAACTGTGGCTCGAGGCACATCTAAAGAAGATTACAGTCACAATGGCCAGTTTACACACTTCCCTGAGGGATAAGCAAAAGCTTGAGATGATTGTACCACCCTTCTGAGATTTCCTGCATAAGAACACCATTATCTCATTAGGAGTGGGCCATCCTCTCCCACCAAGAGTAAGACTGAGACTACTAAGACTAAGACTAATGACAAGACTAAGACTATAGACTATGGACCAAGGTTAATGATGTCCTCCATATTCCCTTGCTACTATTGGATCAATATTAGCCAAACAACTATACTTGTAATCTTATTGGTTGATTATAGTTTTGATCCACATTGTACCCACCTTGTGATTTTCCTCTATAAAACTTTCTCAGAGAAATGGGCTCATTGGCAGCCCATTCAGAGCCCCTCCTGTCTCATGGGAGCTATTCCTATTCCCCAATAAATTTTCCTCCCCTTAAAAAAAATTGTCAGCCAGGCCATGGTCATCTGATAGTTTGACTGGGGCTAGAGGGTCCACTTATAAGATGACTCACTCACATAGCTGTTGGCAAGAGGCCTCATGTCCTTGCCATGTGTGCCCCTCTTTAGGACAACTTGACTGTCCTCAAAACATTGCAACTGGCTTCTTCCGAGTGAGCAATCCAAGAGTAAGTACAAGGAGGAAGCCATAATGCCATTTGTGACCAACTCTTATCAGTCACAAACCATCACCTAATTCTGCCACATTCTGTTTTTATTAGAATTAAATCACTAATTCAAATGCACACTCAGGGAGAAGATTATCTGTATTCACCTTTTGAAATTAGGATGTGTCAAAGAATTTGTGGGTGTATTTTTAAACCACCACAGTGAGAGGATATGGGCTAGGCACCAATAGCATCTGCTAATAGTGAATCTATATGTTCTATGTTCTACTTGTCACCATTCTGGGTACTTGAAATTCCTGGAAGAAGGTACTAAGGGTAATTAATCTTTTGACTGACTTTTAACAGTCTTTTCATCCCTTCCCAAACATATGTGAGCATTCTCTTCCTGACTCTCTTCTTCTTCTTCTCCTCCCTGTTGCCACATCAAGGATCAACAATTTTTTTTTTTTTGAGAGAGTCTCACTATGTAGTTCAGGCTGGCCTTCAACTCACTGTGTAGCCCAGGCTGTCCTCGAACTCATGGCACTCCTCCTTTCTCATCCTCCCAAGTGCTGGGATTACAGGTGTGCACCACCACGCCTGGCAAGATCGACAATTATTTTTTGCCAGTAGACTAGTGGATCTCAAACAAATTACTTCTACACGTCAGAGTCTCTCTATTGCACTACTGTGGAGGCATCCTCACATTGTGATCTAAAGGCTATGATGCTGGGCAACTTGGTTATGTAGCATCCCTTTGCCTAAGTGCTCTAAATTTGTATATGTAATCTGCTTGAAGATTGGTCATCTAATTCTAGGGATGTTGGCAGCCTGGGGCTCAGATTTTTTGTGTGTATGTAATTCTTTGTGGCTAATATCATCTCTTCTATGCCTTACTACTACTTTTATTCCCTTTACTTCACAGATCTCTATAACCTTTCTTTTTTCCTCTTACATGTTACACAGATTCAGTATCTTTTAAATGACGTTTAGGACTGAATGTTTTGAATTTTGAGTGTTTTTTTTTTCAATTTGGAATATTTGCAAATACTTATCATGAGATATTTTGGAGATGGTGTCCAAGTTGAAACATGAAATTAATTTGCATTTCCTATACACCTTATATACATGCCTTGAAGGTAATTTTATATAATATTTTTAGTGCATCTTGTTTTGACTGTGACCTTTCACATGAGGTCACAGGACACGTAAAGAGAAAGCCACGATGCCATTTATGACCTCGTATTATTAGTCACAAACCATAACCTAATTCTGCCACATTCTGTTTTTGTTAGAAGAAAATTACTAATTCCAACCCACACTCAAGGAGAAGGTACAGTATTTTCCACTTGTGGTGTCATATCAATGCTCAGAAAGTTTTAGATTTTGGAGCATTTTGGATTTTTGGTTTAGGGATATTCAACTTGTATATTGTTTAGCATTTTCTATAAATACAATACTTTAAGAAGAGAGAGAATGAAACATGCAACATGACTATTTTAGTCTCTGCCTTGAGGGTGCCCAAGTTTCAACAAGGACTTGAGCATAGGTAGTTTATTTAGGAGATGATTGCACGAAGCAAAACTAGAGAAGTGGAGAGTGAGGTAGGGAAGGTGGAAAACCCAGTATAGATAAAAGCATGTAATTGTAATATTTGCATGAAGAACAGGCCAGAGATTTTATCCATCACTCTCTAGCCTTTGAGAATCACCTCCAGGGACCTTACTTTTTAATACTTTTGGATGGTGCTATGTGCATGCAGAGAAAACTGCTAATACATTGGAGAAGGTCTGAGAGTAGAAAACTGCAAGGAGTGTTGGGGTGGAAGGAAGGTAAGTGGGTCTCTACACAGAACTGTCCATCATAATCACAGCTGGGTTTTTTTTTTTAAGTACTGGTGCTTGAATCGGGGACTTCATGCACGTTAGGCAAGTACTGTAGTGCATAGCAACATTCCCAGTGTCTTTTAAAAAATGTTTAGAATTTTAAATTGAGACAAGGTGTCAATAAATTGCCCAGACTGACCTTAAAGTTGTGATTCTCCTGCCTCATGCTCCTGAGTAGCTAGGATTACAGGCATGTGCCATCATGCCTGAACGCAGTGGCTTTTGGCTAGGAGAGTCGGTGTATAAAGATGGTACCCCAGGAGCCAGGTACCAGTCAAATCTGCAGTGGGTCCACTAACCAAGTTTGGTAACTAGGAGTGAAAGTAGAGCTGGGGTAAACACTGGGATGTTACATAAACTTGACATGGTCCATAAGGAGTTCTGTTCATTTGGGATTGCTGGAAACAAGAGTATTAAAGTGACATCATGATCAGTTCTAGAGGAATTAGTGGAATAGAAGGAAAAGGGTATGCAGTAGTAGTAGAGGGTTGAAATACAGCAGAGTTCTCTCTAGAAAGCAAAGCTACATGGGTGATGGCCACATTTCTGGATGTCAGTCTTGAGAAGCATGGCTCTACAAGAAGGTAATTCACAGCTAGAATTATCAGAAAGAAACTGATAGGCTTGAACTCACAACCCTCCTGACTCCTCCCAAGTAGCTGCGATTACAGGTATGCATTACTGCACTTAGCTCGATTCTACTTCTTTACTGACTCTTGACTGCCTGTCTCTTCCCTTCCCTGCTGCCATTTTCCAGTTTAGGTATCTACAGACTACTGCAAACAGCTTCTAACCAGTCACCATTCCAAGTCTTGATTCTTCTAATACTTTCTCCTCAAAGCTGCCAGTGTAATAGTTCTAGTAAGTGCACATTACTCCCCTGCTTAAAGTAACTCTTCATTATTTAGTAATCAGCTTAGCTATCCTGAATTCTGAGAATCTCTCATAATGTCTGGGCTGAGTTGGTCTCTTCTTCTCTTTCTATGGCATTTGGTTCTTTCTGATGCTACATTAGCCAAAATATCCTGCAATCGTATGTTTGGATCTGCAAATCATGTCTTATTTCACTTTCTGTATTTAGTGCTCCTTATATTCTCACAAATAAAGACAGAGTCACATTTCATTAAAATAAGGTAACCTATTTGTCTCTCAAGGATGTTTTGGGACAGCCTTCTCCTCTCCTTTTCAGTAGTTTCTTTCCCGTCTCTTTTATCATAAGGGGTCCTCTGTGGCAGAGTGACTGCCTTGCTGGCCAGATTCATAGGCGCCACCTCCTACTTCTGTTTGTTGGGTGTGGGCAGGCAAATGTGTAGGTGATGTTGCCTGGGGCACAGGGCTAGGCTCTTTGCCTACCCCCAAAAGACACCTCCCCCAACACATGACTCTTACTTTTAAAATGCCATCTTTAACGGTATTCTTTAGCGTTTCTTTTATCATATTCATAAACTTCTATTTTTGGAGTATACAAATTACACATCTCTGATCTGATAATTTAAACGCTTCTAAATCTTCCCATGTGCTGACATGATGCTCAAAAAACTTTGGATTTTGGAGCATTTCTGATTTGAAATTTTTGGGTTAGAGGTACTTGATCCATAAAATCCATAGGTATTCCAAGATTGGGAAGACTCCGATATCTGGGCCCCAGCATTTTGCTTAAAGGACATTCAGCCTGTAACAGGTTAAGCAGCTGGTATCTGCCCCTCTGCAGAGCACCAGCTTGTGTAGGAGGGGAGAGAGAACATGCCTCTGTATGGGGGGAAGGACGGAGAGCAGTAGTTCTCAAAGTGTGCTCTCCGGAGGGAATGGCATCATGCATATTTAGTATATGGGCTGCCGAAGCGAGCACATGATCATGCATATTGAGAATGAGTTAGAAATGCAAATTCTCAGGCCCCAGCCTGGACCTGTTGATTCTGAAACTGTGAGGCTGGGGTTCAGCAGTCTATGTTTTGGCAAGTATTCTAGCTAATCCTCACATGTGCTTTAGCCCAAGAATGTTTGACTAGGGCGTGCACATGCGCACACTCACAGCATACAGCGCAATGGCGACCCAAATCACTTTGGCTTCACCGTTCCAGACAGTGCTCCCAGTGTCCACTGTTGAGTAATCAGCAGCATCGCCTTGGCCTTGAGATGAAGAAGGGTTGGAAGCCGCACCTGTCAGTTACAAGGGCATGCCCAGGTAAGCACTGCTGATCTGAGGCAGACCCGAGGCCTTCAATAAGTAAATGCTTGAGGTGTTAGTATACGGTCTTTCTCTTAACTAGGGCTGCTCAAGCTTACATTTCATATGCACGTTCTGGGGTGGAACCTGCATTCTGTATTTCTAACTGGCTCCCATTTGCTCCTGCTGCTCGGCCTCAGATCACAATTTGAGTAACAAGCCTCTAGACTTTAGTTTTTATTTCATATTTTTTAGAGACAGGATCTTGCTGTGCTGCTTAAACTAGCTTCAAACTCTTGGGTTTAAGCGATCCTCTTGCCTCAGCCACCTCCTGAGTAACTGGAAATCCAGGCCCACACCACCGTGCCTAGCTTACAAGTTTATTTATTCACCTTACCTTCGTGATTCTGTGACAAAATATTCTCAGCAAAAACAGACCAAATATTCTGCCACTTCACAGAAAATACTGAAAGAAGCGCCACCTGTTCAAACCCTGTGAAGGCGGCCGACTGCAGCATCTGAGTGTCCTTTTCCTGCAGTATTCAGTGACTCCTCCTGGGGCCCCGGCTTCTGTCAGATCCGCATGTTCTATCTGTTGTTTCCAACCTTTGGTGCAGTGCCAGGCGGGAGCCAAAATGCTAAACAGCACCTGATGACGCATGTCTTTCCCTTTTCTCCTCTCCTTTTTGAATAAAATCTACTTGCTGTCAATTAGTGCTGCTAGGAAGGATTAGAAATGTCACTAAAATCAGGTCAACAGTACCCTGGACCTTTTCTACCTGGAATGGATTTTCTTGTATTATAGCAAAAATAATAAATTACAAGCCTCCTTGTCGTCTCAAATCTTCCTTTTAACCTCTATGTGTTTCCTCTTTCCCTTGGGTTGCTTAAGTCATTCTAGTAGGTCTTTTCCTTCAGAAAGCTGCTCAGTCACCATGGAGTACGGCCAGCAGCAGCAGTGGCAAGAAAATCCTCTTTGCATTAAGAAACAACAAAGAAAAGTTTCTCCTAAAATTCCAACTTATCAAATATATGATAGAACAGACTTGTTTTCTTCTTTTTTTCTTTCCTTCCCCTTCCCACCTCACTTTCTTTTCTGGAGGTGTTGCTGGGGATCGAACTTGGGGCCTTGAGCTTGCTAGGCCAGTGCTCCACTGCTGAGCTAAATCCCCAGCCCTGCTACCTTACTTCCTTTTCTCTCTCCGTGTTCTCTTTTTCACTCCCTCTGCCATTCTCTGTTTCCCCCTCTTTTCTTCCTCCACCCTTCCTCCCTGCTTTCTTGCCCTCCTCCATCATTGTTCCTGGAAGGTGCAGGTATCCTAAAAATCTCTCTGCCAGTGAGGTCGATGCATTTATCTGAAGTCCGTCATTGTGGAGTCACCTGACAATGGAGTGCAATGGAGCCTGAAAGGGGTTATTTTGGGCTCCCCATTTGGTAACCACCCTGCGAATGAATACTCAGATTGTTTGTTTTAAATTAATGAATTGTTATTAACCAATGACCTGAAATCCAATACTTGCAGCTAGAACATAGAGTTTCCATTAATGTGAAACAAACATGATACGTTTAAAGTAGCAGAATGTTTATTGTATTTCATTCGAAGGGATTAGGTAATGAGATGGGAGATGCAGCATCTGCCATCTCTATTTACAGCTCGTATCCCATGACAGGAGGCCAAGTGACTCTGGCCAAGTGAGAGGTGCAGACATTAGCCTCTCGCACGCCACCTGGAATGTCTTATCGATATGGTCAGAGCGTGGGCCATAGCTTTCTTAAACAGATCTTGAGTGTCTGGGAGCTGAATGGCTATGTGCATGACATTGGTCTCAGTTCATCCATGCAGTTCCAACAGATTTGGGGCTCAGATGCCCCTTAGTGCTATTTTATCAATATCATGGAGGGGGAAGCCTCGCTGTGATTCTCCTTTCTTCTTTCTACCCTTTTAGCTGTACTTTCTCTTGCTGAGTTTATTAGAAGCATCAAGCAACACTTTTCCAATTATATGTGGTTTCAGTGCTGCCTTCTGTTGACCAGCAGAAATCACATTTTATAATTACCCGCTACATAGTTATAGGTTGACTTAAAGCAACACATGGGAAAGGAATTTAACCAACATACAGATGTTCCTCCACTTACAATGGAGTTATGTCCTGATAAGCCCATTGTAAACTGAAAACTCCTAGGTTCAAATTGCATTTAATACACCTAACTTCTTGTACGCCTTAGCTTAGCAACACAGTACACCGTGGCGAGTCACTTGATCCCCCCTCAAGATTGCAGAGCTGGCTGGAAGCTGCAGCTCACTGACACTGCTCAGCATTGTGGGAGAGGACTGAACTGTTTATTGTCGGCCTAAGGAAAAGATCAAAATCTGAGGGATGAAGCTGGGTGTAGTGGCATATGCCTATACTCCAACTACTTAAGAGGCTAAGGCAGGAAAGTCTCTTGAGTCCACAAGTTTGAGACCAGCCTGAGCAACACAATGAGATCTGATATTTAAAAAATTCCAAGGATGGTTTCTCCTGAATATTTATCATTTTAAAATTTGAGTACATGTTTGTGATATATAATGGTAAGACTTATTATGGGGAGCTGGTATATATACGTATCACATTTTAATTCTTTTTACTTCCCCTTCTGCTCACTCTTTCGTCCTGAATCCCCAGATCCTTGTACCACTGTGAAGTTAGGAAATTGTAATCCAAAGTTGAGACCATTTGTATAAGCCTTAGGTTCTTCTCATCCGTTTTCTGTCGTTTTATTTCTGAGTCCTTTGGAAATCTACACACTTTGGAGTGTTTTATACATGGTGACCTGGCTTCACATGCATACTTAACATATATGAATTTTCCTGTATTCATACAATAAAAAGGGGTGGATAAGCACATACCTTGTTACGTAAATGACGTGTTTTTCTATGACAAGAACTTGGAGTGTGCTCCCTTGGTTAGCATGGGATCTTATCAGACCCATATGTGAGAAATTAACCTCAACTACTAGACTTCAATAGTAGCCTAACAGCATATAAACATAAGCTTGAGAGTTTGACAGGGCTTTGATATCTTAGGCCATGGTAGGGTATAGTTGGGCTGCTTCTCTGATACCTCCGGCCCAGGCTGCAATAGGGCCACATCTGGTTAGTCTCTGAGCTTTGTTCCCTCACTTGCCAACATGGGTACACCTTCTAGCATTGACAGACCTTACCTGTCACCTTAGATCTTTTCTGTGTTATATGCTGTCTACCATGATTAACTGCATCTAAAATGTTTTTAAAATACTCAGATTTTATTATTAGACTTTACTTTCCAAAGAGGCTTGCTTTCCTTCTAATTGAGCAACTAGAATTTAATAATTTTGGAACTCACCATGTGGTTAATATAACCTCATTTATTGAGTATATTCCCTGTGAAATGTGTTAATGTTATTCTCCCCTTCTTTGAACATTGTGAACCTAAAGGGAAAATATCTTCGTTTGGCAAGAAACCATGTGATTTTATAGTCCTCTGTTTTGCTCTCCAGTCCCTTGTTCCACCAACATTAAACACATGCTTTGCGTGCCATTTATTAGCATTTTCATGGTAAGCTCAGGCGTCCCAGAGATCCCTCACATTCAAAGTGAATTCATCTGGAGTCTCTTTTCTAGGGGGCTTTGTTCTAAATCCAGCTAATATTGTACATTAAGGCCTGCTGAAGTGTTAACAAGGGTTAAGGAGTTAGTTTCATCCAGGCCCTGTAGGATGTGTTGTTTATTTGGGTTAATAAGTTACTGTGTGCCGGAAAGCTCTTAAGAAGGGATAAACTGGAAAAACAAGGAGATCTTAAAAAGTTCTTTGTTTAGGCAAAAGTTACCAAGTTTGATTTCCATGGACACGGTGATTTACAGGGGGAAGAAAACATAGAAAGTATCCTCTTGGTATTTAAGTAACTTTCCTTTTTTCCTCACCCCTGAAACTCAGTGCTCCCAAAGCAACCTCTTCATGTTAGAGCTGGAACACTTGTAAAGTACCTTACCCCAGGACATATTCTCATGTAAAATGTTTGGAATGGCTGAGAATATAACTTGTCAACTGGACTGTTCAAAATTAAGTCTGTTTTGAACTGTATATTGGGAGATCTTTAAAAATCCTTTTTTGCGTACTCTGCCTCAGAGTTGCTCCTTCCTCAGGACTCAGTGTCCACCTAGATATGTCTTAAAAACAAGTTGATCTCTTCATGATTCTGAATTCCTCTTCTGTTGAGCAAATTCTTGGATGGTTGGTTTTTAGAAACTCCAAATTTGGTCCAGATGCCTCAAGACTAGGTAAATTGTCCTGTTAAAATTTATCCTGAGATCATTTTCTCAGTAAAAGTTTTGTCGTATCGAAATAAATAAAGATGACATGTATGAGGGCAAGCAAAGGCTATTCATTCAGAACTTTCTATATCAAAGGAGTCAACCCGGCATGGTGCCACACACCTGTAATCCCAGCACTCGGGAGGCTGAGGCAGGAGGAATGCCACAAGTTCTGGAGGCCGTCCTGGGCTACATAGTGAGTTCAAGACCAGCCTGAACTACATACATAGTGAGACTCTGTCTCAAACAATTTAAAAAAAATTTAAATAAATCAAAGGATCCAGCCACCATCACTTGTATCTTAGCAGAGACTTAAAGGCAGGCAGATGAAGGGGAATGGTCTATATTGAAAAAAGGGAATGGCCTCACATCTGCTCTGATTAGAGGCTGTTGGCATGAGAAGCTGTAGACAGGCTAAACAGAATAGAGTATCTTATGTGATTGGTTAGGAGTGTACATTTGACTCTTTCTGGTTGGCCGTAAGGTGGGAAAGGGAACAAAATTAGGGAATCTGTCAATTACTGGCCAATTTTCAGCTGATCGTTACCAGGGTTGTTGTCTGGCTTCCTGAATTAGAGATAATGGCTTGACTTTCTACAAGTCTGACTTAGAGATATCAGGTTAGCTTCCTGGCCTGTTTACTCTAGATTGTGGGTTAGTTTCCTGGGCTGGTTGCTGCAGTTTGTGGGTCAGAGTTTATTTTTATATATGGTCCGGTCATTATCTATTTACATATTTAGTCTTTCAGTTGAGAGACACAACTCTTCAGAGTTCTTTTATGAATCAGGTGGCCTTTAAATGGAGGGTTTTCGTATATCCTACCTATACTTTCAGAAGTAGTTCCTTTGATAAATGCTGAAGCAGATGCTGTACTGTGTTGTCAAGATTCCGCTTCGGGATTGGAGAACTTACTTTACCATCTGGCCTTTGGTGGCAGTCTTGTCCTTTCTGGGACTTGCCCTCTGCTGAAGGCACTGCCTTGTCCAAGGAGATACAGGTGACTACTGTCTAGTGTCTGGTCAAAGCAAGAGGTGTAAAGGCCAGCACTTAGCCCAACTTGGGACAACTCTGAAGGACCATCCCACCTTGAGGGCTCCTGTTAGAGATCTTGGTTGAAATATCGTTATGAGCTCAACTTCTCTCTCCCCCCAGTTCTGCTTTTTTTCTTCCCCAAGTTTAGCACCTCAGAGCAGTGTGCAATAAACTTCCAGTTTGTTAATCTCCAGCACAGAGTCTGCCTCCCTGGGGGGTTTTACCTGTAACAATTCCTCTTTAAATTATCCTAATTTGAGTCTACCATCTGTTTCCTGCTGGGACCCTGACTGGCACAGGATATTACATTTATTATTTATCCCATTAAGTGTAGTTTCATGATTCACAACAGGACTTTTTTGTTTGTTTTTCCACATATGCTAGGGGATTTGGACTTGTTCTGATTGTGAGAACATGGGTATGTTTAACTTTTAATTTTTTTACTTTCTCTGGTCTGTCACATTAATATACACACATAGACTCCTTTTATTATGTTCAATGTATTTTTGTAGGGTTCAGAACTTAGTGGAAGGAGGCAGGTACTACACAGAGAAGAGACAGATGCAGCATAGCTTGGTTTGGACTCCCACAAATGCTCTCACAGGCAGCGGGTACCCTGGGAGTATGTGCAATTGACAAAGCAGCTTGTTTGTTGCTGTGCTAGAAACCTTTTATACTGCACCTTATATAACTCTCCTGGAAGAACAGACACCAAGAATCTGAACAGTTCAGTTTACAGCAATTTTTACAAACACTGGAGTCTCCTGGCTCTTGAGTTGAGTTCAGCACCTCCAAGACAACATCATCATAGAGAAGAAAGCAGGGTCAGTACCCAAGTGTCAGTAAAAAATATGTCCACATCCAACTTCTTTGTGCTCTGTAAAGATATTTTTCTGCAGAGTTCATATGTCCGAGAGGCAGAATTTCAGCACAGTACTTGAAAGCATGTGAAAGCATGGGCCCAGGAGCCAGACTGTCTAGGTTCAAACCTTCTTTTTGCCTGTTACTTACTCTGTGGCCTTAGGAAAATATTCAACCTCTGTAGGTCTTAGTTTTAGCATTTGTCAAATGAGGACGATTATAGTATCTGTTAAAATAGTTGTGTGAATTGAATAAGTTAATCTATACGAAAGCCTTCGAATAGTGCCTGGTATATAATAACTATTGTATTACTATCATGATGTCAGTCTCATTGTTTGCCATATAGGAGTTTTAAATCGTTATGTAATTTGATGTGCCTATAGTTTCTTATTTTTTCTTTAAGGAAGAATAAAGAAAAGGATAAAAGAAAAAGACATTCTGACCTTAATACCATTATCCTTTACCTATATTTTCTTCTAGCATATTTCTCCAATTAAGAAGGTGCTATGACAAAAAAACATAAGAAGGTTTAGAGATAAGAAACATATTCTTTGTTTTCTCCTAGTTTATCAAATAAATTTTTAATATTCATAGTATACTAGAGTACTATATATTAATAAGAAAAAGAGCCCAAAAATGGGAAAAGTATCTATGAAGACAATTTACAGGACTTTTCAATAAATGTATGAAAAGATCAGTAACTCACTAATAATGCAGAAAGTGCGAATGAAAACAAAAATAAGATCCCCTGACACCTATTATCTTGGCAAAACTTAAGGGAAATGAACAAGATTCCTGGATTCCCCACTTCTCCCACCTCTCGCCCCATGCCGCCTCTAGTGTTTCAGGAGCTATACATCTTACATACATGCTAGTACTTGCTATTAATGTGAAACAGTTTTGGTTATCAAGTAATATTTTCTATCAACATATATATTGCAGAATCAATCGCTTCCTATCTTTAATGTGCTTTCATTGTCTTTTATTTTTAATTGCATATTGACAATATGTAGTTATATAGTTATATATTTATGGGGTGCAGAGTAATGTTATAATGTAAAATTAAATCAAACTAATTAATATACTTATCACCTCAAATACTTATTTTTAGGGGTTGGGGATTTAGCTCAGTGGTAGAGTGCTAGCCTAGCAAGCACAAGGCCCTGAGTTTGATCCCCAGCACCTCCTCCGCCCAAAATGGGTTAACTCTTCACTCCCTTTAAACCTTCATTTAATAGTTTCTTATAATTCAATCAATGTCATTGATAGCATGTGTGAAATTAGAATTACATCATTTGGCAAATTCTTCTAGGACCTAATCTTTCAAAATATGTTCCTTAAAATGATTTCCTAATTTCTGTAGTCCTCAGTTAAGCAGTTTCACTTTTAGCATCTCTGCTTCACTTTATGGCATGTTTCAAAATAATTGTATTGATCTTGCTCCTTGAGTAGTTTCTGAGAAAAATCTGCATTTTGAAGCTTTTCTTAACTTTGGAGACTCAGGGGAGCTGAAGCCTAGAGAATGAATATTAATGCAATGCCCCCCACCTCTCCCTAAACAAAGCAGGTAAGCTCAGGAATGCTAACGTGGGCATAACATAAAAGAGTTTAATTTGCTTAGTGAAGGCACATCTAACTGGATCTGTTTTCCCTGTTGGGACTACATATTGATGCTGTGAGAACTGGAAGTGAAGATAGGGAAAATAGATCTTTCAGAGTTATGTCCTTAGGAGCCTGGTTCCAGGACCCCCCCACGGGTATCAAATTCCACAGATGCTCAAGCTCCTTACATGAAATGACATAATATTTGCATATAACCTGCACAATCCTCACAAATACTTTAAATCATCTCTAGGTTATTTATAATACTTAATGTAGTTGCTACGTAAGGATTTATTATACCATATTTTAGAGGAATCATGACAAAGAAAAAAGTCTCTCTATATGTTCAGTACAGACACAAATTTTAAAAAAAATATTTTTGATCTGCAGTTGGCTGAATCCATGGTTGAGGAATTCGTGGAGACGGAACCTGTAGATACAATGGGTGACTCTATAGTACCTGCTGTGGCATACTACCCAGGTCCATCTCCTCATCCTTCCAGGCCGATCTCCTCATCCTTCCAGGCCGTAAAGCACTGATTACCTCAGCTTCTGAGAGTGCTATCAGCCCTCTCTGGGAACTGCCTGTATGTGGGAAAACCTGCTTTCCTTAAGGTCACACTCTTTGTGGGAGCAGCCTGTATCCAGTGGATGGTTTATTTGGGAATACACATGCCTGGCCGGCTCTCGAGGGCCATTCCAGCTTCGGAACAATTCAGCGGAACTGGCTGAGGCCTCTTGTGTGAGTTTCTGGTTCCTGGTTGTTGCAAATTACCATAAAGTCGTGGCTTAAAACGACACCAATTTTTAACCATAATGTTCTTGAGGTAAGCAGTTTGAAATGGATCTCACTGGTCTAGAAAGTGTCAGCAGAACCCCACTTTTTCTGGAGGCTCTTGGAGAGAATATATTCCTTTGCTGTGTCTACTTTCTAGAGGGTACCCCATATTCCTTGGCTTATGACCCTTTTCTCCTCCTTTAAAACCCAGCAGCAGTAGAGTTAGTGTTTCTGTTTTAATGTTTAGATCTTTGACCCACTTTGATTTTAGATTAGTACATGGTGAGAGACATGTATCTAGTTTTAGTTTTTGGCATACAACTCTGCCATAAAAAAGGATAAACTAGAGACATTTGTAGGTAAATGGATGCACCTTGAGTACATACTCTTAAGTGAAATAAATCAGACACTCATGAGTACACATTGAATTGTTTCTCTGATATGAAAAACCATAAACATAAATAAGGCCAAAGAGGTATAATAGATATTATATAAAAGGAAGATAATATTCAAAAGAGAGGAGAACTAGAAAGGGAGAAGGGGAAAAAGAAGGAAGGGAAAAAAGAAAGAAAAGGGAAAGAGAAAATATGGAAAAATGTAAATAAAGCTGCTGTAAATAGGGAAAGGGGAGCAGAAGGGAGGGGTGGGGAAGAGGAGGGAAACCAAGATACATCATGTAAGGTACAAAATAACCATGATGAATGTGATCATTATGTATACAATGTACCAATACATGTTCTTGGTTAAAAAACAAAAAACAAAAACCAAAAAACCCAGCAGCAGAAATTGGTTGTGGTGGCTTGCCTGCAGTCACAGCACTCACAAGGCTGTGATGAGAGAATCACATAAACCCAGAAATTTGCAACCAGCCTGGGAAACATAGAGAGACACTGTGTCAAAAAATAAAACAAAGCCAGGTGTGGTGGCACATGCCTGTAATCCCAGCACTTGGGAGGCTGAGGCAGGAGGATTGCCACGAGTTTGAGGCCAACCTGGGCTACATAGTGAGTTCAATGTTAGCCTGAACTACATAGTGAGACCCCCATCTCAAAAAACCAACCCCCCCAAAAAACAAAACACAAAACTCAAGCAACATAGCATCCGCTCTCCTCTCTGATCTCTGCTTCCATTCTTGTACCTTTTCTCTCTGACTCTGGTGAGAAAAGATGCCTTCTTTTCTTTTTCCTTGTGATTACACTGATTATCCCAGATAATCCAGGATAAAGTACTGTCCTTTCACAATATCCTTAGTCACATCTACAACGTCCCTGTTGTCACATAAGGTAATATATTCACAGGATCCAGGGATTAGGAATGGAAATATATGAGAGAGTGGGTGGTTGTCATCATTCTGCCTATTCTACCTTTGTTGTGGCTGCAGCGCAGACCAATTTCTTCTTGCTCCCAATCCTGCTTCCTTCACTTTTCCATTGGTCTCCATCCTAAGAGTATGCCCCAGTGAACTTCCTGCACACAAATAACCATCTCAAAATCTGTTTCCAAGTGAACCCAGCTTGTCACACAGAGGAGTTCAGGAGGTTAGCAGAAGTTCCTGGGAATGCAACTGTACATTTGCAGTAGAATTAATTGTAAGTACTTCCTAGAATCTTGGCAGACCAGAGCTAACGCAGAATTCCATTGGACAGCACACTACTTTGACTTGCACAAGAAAGACTCCTTAGCTCTCCAGAGATCTACATCTTATTTTAAAATCAAGGTGGCCCCATTTCTCCTTGGTTCCTTCATGTAAGAGACTCTCCCATGTGATGCCGAACAAAAGTTTCAGGGGCTTCAGAGAGGAAGTTAGGCAGGGGGACTTGCACAGTTTGGGTTTCCTGGGAAGCAGATTTGAAGAGGAAGATAGTCTGCAGAAGGTTTCTTAGGGAGTACTGCTTGGCGTCAACACCTTTGGAGGAAAAGGACAAATCAAGACTGGGCAGAGGGAGGCGCTGGGCTGCGGTGTAATCTCAACAAGCAATCCAGCCAATCCTGTGGCTGTGTTCTGGAGTTGGCTTGGTCCTTAAGGGCTGTACCAAGACCTGGATCTTTATACCACTGTATTGATGAATCACTGGACGTGAGCGCTCTCTGAAAGGGGAGAAAAAATTGCCACACTAATTTTGCAATGTGGCTTTATGATTTTTGTGCTCCCATGAGTGACGTATGGGAGTTCCCGTTACTCCACATGCTCATCAGCACTTGGTATTGTTATTTTATTTAAAACTTTTAGCCCTTCCAGAGTGTGTGCAGCACCTTATTGTGGTTTTAATTTGCATTCTCATAATGTCTAATGATGTGGAACATCTTTACATGTGCTTATTTTCCATCTATACTTCATCTTTGATGAAATGTTTGTTCAAATCTATCCACTTAAAAAAATTGGGTCTTTTTTTTTTGTCTTATTGTTGAATTTTGAGAGTTCTTTGTATCCTAGGCACAAGTCCTTTGTCAGATATGTGTTTTGCATATATCTTCTTCCAATTTGTCAGGTGTCCTTTTAATAATTGTTTTTAAGAATGAGTTCTAGTCATCTCAAGTCCATGCCTAGGTTTTGGTAGTGGGCCAAGAAAGGAATGACCAAGGTAGGGAAAACTGGAGTAGCCCAACTGTGCCTCCAAGGAATGTAGCCAGGAAGATTGACACAATTTTCTGCTTCTATTGCTATGGCACATGGCAGTGATACAGAATTACCAAAAATAAATGCAGCAAATTATAACAAACTTGATTGTGAAATTTTGAGTTCCCTCCTACTGGGGAGATTCCTGCCAGTGGAAATAGCACTCATGTAATGCTAATTACACAAGAATTTCTTTCTCTGTATGTAGTGAGGTAAAATGGTACCCAGTAACTAAAATCCACTTTAGAAAGAGAAGCCACTGCTCTGGACATACCTAGTATAGGTAGCAAATCTTGGTTGAGGAAGAGCCTGCAGCTGTTCCCATTAGGTATATAAATGCGAGTTGATGCCTATTATCCCAAATGGGATGTCACACAATCTTTTTGTCTTCTGACAAAGTACACCTTCCCCATTGCCCCTGCATGCTAAGCTCAGAGTCGTGTGAGAAGAGTTGGCTCCAAGGAGGCAGACAGCTGCTGTTCTTAAAGCTAATTCATTTGTGTTCCCTAGAAAGCAGGATTGAGACAAGGTGTTTGGTGCGGGGTGTTTATTTGGAAGGGATCTTAGGAAGCAAGCACGGAGGAATGGGAAGAGAGACAGAGATGGAGAATCAAATCTGATGTAAGATGTGGTTGATGCCGCTGCTGTTCTCTAGAATCCCAATATCGACTCTGTCCAGTCTCCCAGCTTCTCTGCGTTGTGCTTTTAATGGTTCAAGCCCACAGCGTTCATTATAGAAGCACCCTTGAACTGTTTTTTGTTTTGTTTTGTTTTTGTTTTTATGGGGTTTTGAGGGGGAAGCTGGGGATCAAACTCAGGGCCTTGCACTTGCTAGGCAAGCTCTCTACCACTGAGCTAATTCCCCAACCCGCCTTGAACTGTTAAAGTTGACTTATCTGGAGACATCAAGAACCAGGAAGTTTATATTGCCTTGGTACCCCATAATTCAAGGTGGCTCTTAGCCACTGATTTGTACAGGAGTTTGAAAGCCCAGCTTCCTCGCCTCCAGGTGGGGCAAACCCTGTGGTTTATGTGCCGGAATTCCGCCAATGTTGGGATTCACCCGAAATCTCCCCCTGCTGCTTTCCCCTGCCCCAGCCCTGTTCTGTTTCACTTCCCCCACTACCTTACCACTCTCTCCAGGGCTCATTTCCTGTGACAATTAAGCTGGACTGTCAACATGATTGACTTGAGAGCCACCAAGGAAATTAGTGAAGCACACTTCTGGGTGTGTCTGGGTGGTTACAGAGGCATGAACTTGGGAACTACATCTGGTCTCTGTCCCCCTCCTCACTGGTGCTGCTGCCCTGCTCTGCTTCTTGGTCACCATGAAGTGAGCGGTTTACTCTGCCACGGCCTTCCACCATGATGTTTCTGGCCACCTTACTGTGAACTAAATTCTCTGAAACCATGAGCAAAAATGAATCTTCCCTTCTTGAAATTTCCTTGGTAGCGTATCGGATGCCTTTAAGGCATTTGGTCCCAGCAGGAGGAAAGCTCCCTGAATAAATCATACACGAATCTTCATCCCAGCGTCTGTTTCTGAGGACAGGACCGAGACCTAAAGCTGCATTGTGGAAGCTGCTTTGTGGGGGAACGAGACTATTATTCTGCCAGGATTTTCTGGAAAACACACAACCCACCCACCTAAGCCCACCCCAGAATTGTCTGCCTAAGGGCAGAGGGCCTTGAAATTTTATTTTCTGCTTTCAGTCTTCTGTGAGGTGAAGGTTAGAACCTGGAAACTGTTCCCTCTTCCATACTTCTTGGTTGGGCTCTTGATGCCACTAGGTAAATCAGGCTTCCAAGGCATCAGAAAAGGGCCCCAGGCGCAGAGTTGAGAGAGACTGGAAACCCTAAGGCAGGACCCCTGAGCTTGCACAGAATTGTCTATGGTAGCTGTTGGATAAGTAAGATACGGGTCAAGGGGTGTTACACGGGGCATTAGAAGTGTGTGCTAAGGAGACTAGTACAATTTGGAGAGCTATAAGCCTGTGACTTCCCTGCATGGGGTGTGAACTGTAGCCTTTACTTTAGCTATCTGAGCAATGGTAGAGTTTAATAGTTACACCATGTAGTAGGGACAGAGTACCAGCGACTGAAAACTAGGTTCTGCTTGTGAAGCAGTAGAGTAAAAATTTGGTGTGCAACTCCTAAAGATACATCAAGACTTCCCAAGGGGTATGTGTTGGTCTGCTTGGCCTGCATTAACAGTATATCACAGACTGGGTGATTTGAACAACAGAAATTTATTGTCTCACAGTTCTGGAGGCTAGAAGTCTATGACCAAGGCACCAGCAGGGTTGGTATCCGGTGAGGCCTCTCTCTTTGGCTTGCCTAGGTGGCTGCCTTCTTGCTGTACCCACAAATGGCCTTTTCTTTGTGCATATATGCTTCTGGTGCCCTTTTTCCTTTTTATAAGGACAACAGTGAAGTTACGGACCTGCCCTTATGACTTCATTTAACCTTAATTGCCTCTTTTTAAAAATCCTGTCTCCGCATATGGTTACACCGAAGGTTAAGCCTTCAATACATGAATTCTGAGAGAACATAGTTCAGCCTTTAACACGGTACACAGACAGAGTTTTATGAGAATCAATTTGTAGACTCAATTCTTCTATGCAGTATTTGCTGAAAGTGAGAATATACACATAGTCAAGGTGTTATGAAGATTCTTCTTTCTCCACTTGAGTTGTAGCGAATATTTTCTGACTTTACAAAACACAGACCTGCCTCCCACTCTGCTGAATTTTACTGAAATGCAATGTTCCAAGACGTCAAAACACCCTGGACCTGAACATGTAGACGATTAGTCATTAGACAGACACAAGCTTCCCTTAACCAAAGTTGAGCAAATGATAATGCCATGCCTTATTTCATCCGGATGGCTACTCATAACAAGGCTTCCTACTTTGTCATAGAATATGAATACTCAAAAAATTTTAAAACATTATTGGAAACATCAACCTTTTACTAAGCTCATTTCTTCTCTACTTTCAACATTCTCAGCAATGAGAAATTTCATTCATCCCCATCTTATTGTCTATTTTTATTTCTAAGGTTTTACTGAAAATATTTAATTTACATAAGATAAAAGCAATGTATAAAAAGGTAAAAATATTTCAACTTTCCCAACATTCCCTGTGTATATGATATTACAAATGGTGCCTCTCGGTAGAAGAGTAACAGAAATGAATTTCCATTTTACAAATTTTAGTAAAGTCTTTTTCATGTATTTCCCTTTGGAAAAGGAAGAAGAGAATGACTGAATTGACTGGACAACCAATTCTTTTATAAATCACATGTTTCCCAGTTCTTTTGTTTCCAAGATGAGGGATGACCTAACTGAGTTATCAACTAAAATATTATTAAAGATGTTTCTGATGTTATAGGCACATAGTATTTGATTTTGGGCATATAATTTATAACAGAGTGACCTTGCTGTTACAAAAATGTTTCTATTTATTTACTTATCTATGTGAATAAGGTTTCTCAATTCTTATAAACATAATACAAATTTACTCTAACTTTTTTTTTTAAACAGGTTTACGGAAGGGCTGGGATTTATCTCAGTGGTACAGGTCCTTGCCTGGCATGCATGAGGCCCTGGGTTCAATCCCCCGTGCTGTGAAAAACAAAACAAGAAATGGGTGTATTTTTAGTCCATCTTATGAAAGGCTTAATCTGTGCACGGGTCTGAAATCCTCTGTAGAGATTAAGGGCGAGTGTGAGAAACAGTTCCTGCCTCTGAGCTCTACTGTTTGTATTTTTCTTTTCCTTCTTATAGGCCCAGGTGGTATTTCTACTACACGTGGACCATGGAGATGCTGCAGACCTGTTGAGTAATTATGAAAAGGTGTGGCAAGTAGTCCTTATATAACAGTCTTTCTTCAGAAGAACCATTAGCTACATCACTTTGAAATAATAATTCTTGGCAAAATGTTTTCAGTAGAAGGCCACAGTGTTTGCTATATAATTAGGGAGCTCTAAGGCACCAGTGAAAATTTAGGAATGTATATATTTCCTTGAAAGAGTGTCTGATGCTATTAGCATCCTCAGTTATTCTTTTTCTAGGAAAAGAATCTTTAAACAACACACCACCATAATAACCAGACTTACATTAATAGATTTTATTTATTCACATTTGGAATAGGCAGGATTTTCTAAGACCAACTGCACTTTTCTTGATTCTTATTGTTATACTTTACATAAATGAGAGCTCATCAATATAGCCATCATATTCATTATACTTGTTAATATCTTTACACTACGAAAGCCAGGAGAAAATGTGGGAAGTGCCTTGCTGTTATAGTAAATTTTGAACTTGCAATGATTGCAAAGAAAATGTGAGAGTTAAGTTGATAGTGAACTAGGCTGTTTGATTTTAAGTGCCCCTGAGAGAATGAAAAAGAGAGAAGAAAAAATAATCATGCTACATTTGACTCCAGAAAATAAACAGCTTCATCATACATCAGTGCCTAAAATATATGAGCGAACATTAGAATTGCAAATGAATTGAGGGAAGAAAGAACTCTGTCTGCTTTTACATGATTTTGTTTTGCATTGGGCTAGGGAATTTTTTTTCCTACTGTAAACTAAGAATGAATTCCCAACTTTAAGCAGAAGCATGGACAAAAATTATCTTATTTCATGTTGTGATTATGAAATGAATGCTTTGTTTAAGATTTGTTTCTTTTGAAATCATGTAAGTGGAATGTAAGGAACTTGATTAATTAGAAAAAGAAATAGTGTTCGTGGCAGTCTTATCACAAATAGTTATCCATGGCTTAATGATGAAGATACGTTCTGAGGAATGTATTGTTAGCTGATTCCGTCTTTGTGTGAACATAGAGAGTACTTAGTAAAACTAAGATGGCTATGACATCACTAGGCAATACAATCTTATGAGACCATTGTCATATATACAGTCTATTCTTGGCCAAAATGCTATGTGGCGCATGATTGTATATGCTTAGTTCCTAAAGCACAATGCCTTGTGTGTGCATAAGTTTAGGCTGCACAGTCCTTGAGATTTAATTCATATTCCTGAATTTAATGATAAGGTCTTAGAATGCTAACTGTATGGTTTGATTTTAAATGCCCCTTAGAGAATGAACAATGATCAATAACTACGAACTTTATGCTGCCTCTCTGATGCCGATTCTTGCTTTTTGAGCAGACTAAATGGTGATTTCTACTATGATTATTGTTACTGTGTTCAAGGATTTTTCTATGTAACCTCATTTTGATTATAAATATGATAGTCAAATATGATATGCCTCTTCCTCTCTAGATTGGTCACAAAAATGGCAGGCAGATAGATAGAGGCAATCTAGGGACACATCCCACCTTTTCTAAATGTGTGAACTTAGGTGATTCATTCTAGAATTTGGAGCTTGTATTTGCTACTTTATTACCATTTACAAGGCATTTAATGTTTTCATTCATCCCTAGTGTATCTGTTCTGCGTAGATTTCAAAGTAAGTTACGTAAGTTCTAGAAGCAGGCTCTTGACTTCCTCTTTAAAAAAAAAAAAAAGAAATGACTAGAGGATTTGACAGGGAGGTGTGTTGGAAAAACTCAGAGGAGGAACACTGGATAACACACTTACAATATTCTGAAATGGGGAGTCAAACACACCCGGACACAGAAAATTAACCAGAAAGATGAATCTTCTAGAGTGAACCAAATATCTGGGCTGACGAAAAAGGGAAGCAGCCAACCCTAGTCAGCAGCCCCCCCCCATACCCTCTATTCAGTGAATGCACCATTTTGAGAGCAGTTCTAACAGCCTGAGGGAAGGAGAAAGAGGTGCAGACTCCTGGGATAGGCTCCCTATATACTCTCCCTCCCACCTGGAAGACGCAACCTAGTGTTTCCTACAGTTAACTTCAGTAAGAGCCCCAGGGAATCTGTGGAGTTCAACAAAAGAAAGGGGGTGCCAGCAGTACAAAAGTAGGCAATCCCTCCCCTTCCATCATCCTGCCCCTAACCTGGGAACATTGAGTCCCTATAGCATCCTACCCACTCTTCAGCATCAATGAGGCAAGCCCCCTGCCCTAGACAGAGAGAGGCTGAACACCACCAATTGCGAGTGGTGCCGAGGTCCCTGGCAGTGATCCACGGATACTATCCCTGGAGACACGGGAGACAAGGAGTCAACAGAGCTGGACCAAAGTGGATACTTTCCTATTGTTTCCCCAAACACAGGAAACATCAGAGACAGTGGGAAATGCTACCTACCGCCCACTGTCCCATACAGGCAGAGGAGGCTCTTTGCCAAGCCTGGGAACTGCACCAAATTCCATGGGTCGGAAGGCAAAGCTTTTAAAACAGGGACCAGGGATAGATGACCAATATCTGAGGGCAAAAGAATAGAGTCACCTGGGACAGAGGGCCCATGGAAAGAGAGCATGAAGACCACCATGGGATTTGCTCTGCAGTGAAGGAGTGGGTGTAGAAGATCACTGGCAAAATTCAATGGAGAACCAGGTATTGGGCAAACTACATGATGTCCTTCTCTCCCCAAATTATTGAGGTGGTTAAATCTTGGATTAGACAAAGTTCTGCACTTGGTCATACTCAAACTATGGTTTAAAGCCAGGAGGTGGGCCCAGTGAGATTAACCACCCTCACCACCCCCAGGCAGGCAGTTAAATACTCCACAATGGGGAATGGGCTTGGTTGCTTGTAGTCATACTATAACTATAGCGTAAGGGGAATGGAGTGGACACTTTGGCTGTATGGTATGTGCCCATGTGGATTTTCATTTGTTTGTTTCTTTGCTTGTCTCTTCTGGGTTCTCCTTAGGGTTTATTATTCCATTCTTTCTTCTTTATCAGTAATTTTTTATTTTACTTTTTTATTTTTAAAGTTGTTTTCCTTTATTCTGCTCTCTCATTCTTTCTTCTTTTTCCTTTTTAACTTTCTTTCCTTCCTGTTCCTTTTCTTTATTCTTCCTCACTTTCCCTATGTCCTCGACTTTCCTTTCATCTTCTCCATCTTTCATGTGCTGTATAGCAGATGCCTGTATATGTGCAAAAGAGAGTAAGAACAGACCAGTGCTATAACTTGGTTGGTACCATTCATGGCTGTGTTGGGGTATCCCTTAACAGAATTGTGCTTAGAAGGATCTGAACAAAATTTAACTACAGATATAATAATGAGTTCTGACAATCTCATAGCTTCCCTCAATTCCTAATCATACTTCCCTCCATTGGTATCCCTCCTGCTACCTCCACAAATAGTCTCTCAAACTTCCTGTTATGGCTCGTATCTAGATGTCCCCCCAAAGTCTCATGCAGTTATAGGTGGGTAGTTTCAAAGGTGGCTGGATTAGGGTCTGCAAATGTGAATTAAGGGTGTGACACTAGGATTAAGGGTATCCTACCCTGGGTGTGGGTGACACGAATTAATAGGTTTACAGCCTAGATAGACTATAAAGGGAGAAAGGGAAGGCTGCTTTGGCTATTGTTGCTTGCTGCTACTGCCAGTTGCTGCCTTCTGCCTGCCCTGCCATGCCATAAGCTGTTTCTCCTCTGTGATGCTCCTCTGCCAGGCCTCCCTGCCTTGGAGCCAGCTGACCATGGACTAAAAGCTCTACAAACTGGGAGCTGAAATAAATCTTTCCTTCTTTAACTTTGGATATCAGGTATTTTGTCTCAGCAACAAGAAAAAGTAATTCAGACACTCTTTCAACACAACCACACTCCAGTTATAAAATACCTCCAACAGAATCTGATCTTCTATTTTTCCCTTACTGACATTTTTCTCATCATCCTCTCCTCTTACTGACTTTCCCTTTTCCTTTTCTCCCTAATATTTTCTTCCTTCCTCCATCCAGATTCCAAACTAAACAGTAATAGTATAGTATAGTCTGTGAGGGACACCGATAAGAGGGTGAAATTATAAAAAAAAAGCTTTAATGTTCAAAATTGATGTAGGGTTGGCTCTGTGGATGCTGTTATAACCAGTAGGAATTTTCTCCTTACATCAGAGTGACTGGGTCCAACCAGCGAATAGAGTGAAATGGTAGACAATACCTCTTCACACAAAAAGTCAAAGGAAAACAGAACCTAATTAAAGAGTTCTTCATACCAACAAGATAGTCTTTTCATTCTATTTGACCTCAACCCTCAATGTGCACACATACAGTGAAAAAACAAGGCAACAAAGTGCCTCCAAAGATTCCCAGATCTCTCAAAGTAGTTCCAAGGGGCATCAATGAAAAGGAAATCAAACACCAAATAGCTGAACTGCACAAAATGATCAAAGAGAAGCAAAAAACCTCAGTGAACTCAAAGATGATATAACAAATCAGGTAGTGGAATTAACATACAAATTCAACAACATAGTTAAAGAAGAGTCAAACAAAAAAGTAGAACTAACCAAAGCTATTCAAACATGAATGACAAATTTACCAAAGCTATAAAGTCCATAAGAAGATGCCAAAGAGAAATCCCAGAGATAAACAATCCTATTGAATATATGAATAGCAGAATTGACCAATATGAGGAGAGAGTATCAGGCCTCAAGGACAGATCAGAAGCATATGACAATATACTCAGAAAAACATTAAAAACAGCAAGAAAGCAAGGAAAATGGATCCAACTGGTACTAGATGATGTTAAGAAGACTAACATAAGAATAATTGCAGTTACAGAAAAATTAGAGGACAGCACACATGGGATAAAAATGTTTACAGAAATCATAGCCAAAACCTTTCCAAATGTGGGGAAAGAACTCAACATATAGAAAAGTGATGCATATACATACATCTCCAAATATTTACAATGAGAACAGAAGGTCCCTGTGACACATCGTAGTCAAAATCCCAGAAGTCCAACAAAAGGACAAAATCTTTTGGGGGGTGGGTGGGGTGCTTGGAATCGAGCTCAGGGCCTTGCATCTGCTAGGCAAGTGCTCTACCACTGAGCTAAATCCCCAACCAAAAGGACAGAATCTTAAAAGCTGTTAGAAATCACTTATAAGGGTGTACCTATTAGGATTACAGCAGACTTTTCAACACAAACTTTAAAGACAAGGAGAGCTTTGAGTAAAGTGTTTTAAGGGCAAAAAGAAAACAACTTTCAGCCAAGACTAATATGTCCTAGAAAACTATCTTTCAGAATTGATGGAGAAATAAATACTTTTGATGAAAAAAGAACATATTAAGAAATTCATGACCATCAAACCAGCACTCAAAATTTCTTCAATGATATCCTAGACCAGTTGTGTTGAAGCTATGGGATGTGTGGTATGGCAGGCTGTTGGTTATCAACGAAAGCTCTAAAAGCTTTGCCATCACCATCCTAGATAGACAGTGAAGTCAACAAGGTCCAAAAGTATAATAAAATGAATACATCTAGTTGGCTGAGCAGTCAAACAAAAAAAGGAAAAGTAATGAACAACAGAAAAATAATGCAAAGATAAGAATAAGTCAGTAACTTTCAGTAATAACTCTTAACGTAGATGGTCTAAACTCCCCACCTAAAATACACAGATTGACAGACTGGATCAAAAAAACCAAACTTAACAGTTTACTGCATGCAAGAGGCACATCTAATCCAAAAAGAAATTAATAGACTAAAAATCAAAGGATAGAAAACAATAATCCATGCATCAGGACCACAAAAGCAAGCAGAGGTAGCAACTTTATTCTCAGACAAAGTAGACTTCAAGATAAAAGTAGACTTCAAGCTAAAATTCATCAGAAGAGGTAAAGGAGGTCGCTGTATATTAGTTAAACAAACAATTCAATGGGAAGAGAGAACATTTGTAAATATATATGCACAGAATACTGGTGCACCCAGTTTCATAAAGCAAACATTACTGGACATAAAATATCAAATAAACATCAACACAATCATAGTGGGGGAACTCAATACCCTACTTTCACAAATTACAGATTAACTTGACAAAAAAATCAAAGAAATATTAGAACTGAACCATACCTTCAAATGAATTGACTTAATAGATATCTATAGAGTGTTCTACCCTATTGCAACAGAATACACATTCTTCTCAGCAGTACATGGAACTTTCTCCAAAATAGACTACACACTAGCCCATAAAGCTTACTTAAAGAATACAAAGGGATTGAAATTATTCCATATATGCTACTAGGTCATAGAGCACTGAAACTAGAAAGTCACAAAAGTAACCTCAGAAATATAACAAGTATCTAGACATTAGATAACATGTTCCTGTATACTCAAGGGGTCACAGAGGAAATCAAGGAAGCAATTAAGCTATTCCTAGAATCAAATGATAATGCCAGCACAACATAGCAGAACCTATGGGACAAAATGAAAGCAGCCCTAAGAGGGAAGTTTATTGTTGTGAAAGTTCACATTAGAAAAACAGGAAGTTCAAAGAAATAACTTAATGATCAACCTCAAGGTTCAAGAAAACAAGAACGGTCCAAACCCAAACCTAGTATAAGGAAAGAAATCATAAATAGCAAAGCAAAACTTACAAAATTGAGAATAAAACAACAATACAAAGAATCAATGAATTGAAGAGTTGATCTTTAAAAAGAATAAATGACAAACCCTTTGCTAAACTTACCAAAAGAAGGCGAGAAAAGAACTATACTAATGAAGTTAAAAATAAAGTCAAAATCACAATGGACACTGCCAGAATCCAGAAGATCATTAGTAAGTACTATGAAAACCTGTACTCCCAGAATTGGAGATGTCAGAAGGGATGGATAGATTCCTAGACACATATGAATTACCAAAACAGAACCAAGAAGACATAAAAACTGAACAATACAGTAACAAGCAATGAAATTGAGGCAGTAGTAATAAAAAAAAAATATCTATCAACCAAGAAAAGTCCAGGTCCTTATAGGCTTTCATCACTTAATTGTACAAGAACTTCAGGGATTCTGTAATGCCAAAATGTCAATACTCCTCAAACTCTTTAATGAAAGTGAAAGGGAAGGAGTATTTCAAAACTCATTTCTGGAAGCTAGCAATATCCTGATTCCAAAACTAAACAAGGAGACAAGTGTAAAGGAAAATTATAGGCCAATCTATTTAATGAACGTAGATGCAAAAATTTTCAACAAGATACTGGCAAATAGAATACAACAAATCATCAAAACACCATAGTTCATAGCTGAGTAGGCTTCATCACAGCGATGTAAACATGGTTTAGCATATGCAAAGCAATAAATGTAATACACCACATAAACAGAGGTAAGGACAAAAATCACATGATCATTTCAGTAGACATAGAGAAAGCCTTTGACAAATTACAATATCCATTCATAATTTAAAAAAAAAAACCTGAAGAAAATAGGTAGAGAAGAACTTCCCCTCAATCTGATAAAAGCCATTTGTGAAAAACCTACTGTTAACACCATCTTAAATGAGGAAAGCTGGATGTCCACTATCACCACTTCAATTCAACATGGTATTTGAAACATTATCCAGAATAGTCAGGCAAGGAAAAAAAAAAAGGAAAAGAAGAAGTATAGGAAAGGAAAAAGTCAAATTATCATTATTTGCACATGACATGATCCTTTTATACAGAGGACTCCCAAATTCCACCCAAAGACTCCTAGAATTAATAACCAAATTCAATAATGTAGCAGGATACAAAATCAACTCACAAAAAAGAAGAGTGTTCCTGTGCACCAATAATGGATTCACTGATAAAGACATGAGGAAAACAACGCCATTTACAATAGCATCAAAAAATTACCTACATAGGAATTGACCTAACCAAGAAGGTGAAAGACTTTTATAATAAAAGCTATAGTACTCTGAAAAAGGAGATCGAAGACAATATCAGAAAATGGAAAAATATTCCCTGTTCGTGGATATGCAGAACAAACATTATCAAAATGGCCATACTTCCAAAGCTGATATATAGATATGATACAATCCAATAAAAATAGTACCAGATTCCTCACAAAACTAGGAAAAAATTATCCTAAAATTTAAATGGAACCAGAAGAGAACCAGAGTGGCAAAAGCAATCTTGGGCAACGAGAGAAAGACAGGAGGCATCACAATTTCAGATTTGCAGTTGTATTGTAAAGCAACTGTGATAAAAAACAACATGGTTCTGGCACAAAAACAGACACGAAGATGAATGGAACAAAGT
This sequence comes from Hystrix cristata, assembly GCA_004026905.1. Lineage (NCBI taxonomy): Eukaryota > Metazoa > Chordata > Mammalia > Rodentia > Hystricidae > Hystrix > Hystrix cristata. The sequence goes on from PVJO010010016.1 coordinate 39,728, forward strand.
AGAAGTTGTAGAAAGAACCCCAGTCACATTAAGTGATCTGATCTTTGACAGAGGAACCAAAAGCACACACTAGATGAAAGATAGCCTCTTTAACAAATTGTGTTGGGAAAACTGACCATTCACATGCAGAGAGTGAAGGGACAGAGTACAAAGACAGCATATAGAATGGGAAATATTTTTGCCAGGTATTCCTCAAACAGAGGACTAAGAATGTACTATGGAAATCAGTATAGAGATTCCTCAAAGAACTAAAACTAAAAATTCCGTTTGACCCAGCTATTCTCTTTCTAGGTATCTTCCCCAAAGAGTTAAAGATATCATACTATGGTGATACATACACACCTATGTTTATAACAGCACAATCCTTAATAGGTAAATCTTGTAAGCAGCCTTTATAGCCACTAACAGATGAATGGATAAAGAAAACATGGTATTTATACATAATGGAGTACAAACTTTTCCATAAGGAAGGATAACTTTGAGTCATTTGTAGGAAAATGGATGCACCTTGAGACCATATTATTAAATGAAATAAATCAGACACACAAGTTTAAATATTGCATAACTTCTCTAATATGAGAAATCCAAAGTATATATAATTTTAGAAAACCAAGTAAAAGACAGAGAATTGGAAACAGTGAGATAGGTATTTTGCATATGGGAAGGGGATCTTGAGATGGAGGGAGTGAGGAGAGAAGAGAGTGGAAGGGGAATAGAAAGAAAAAAATATATATATATATTAAGCACATGTACCTACCCCCTAAAATGAATGTAAGCGTTAAGTACTGCAAATATATACTAATAAAAAATAAATATAAAAATGAAGTTAATAGAAAAAGGTAAAAAGATGGCATATACAAAGACTTAGGAAAGTATAATGGAGGTATGATCAAAATATATGGTGTATGTTCAAATTAAAAATAACTCATTACAGTAAAAGACACATTGCCAGTAATCCCCCTTTACATACCCCCATCGTTTCCAATACACTTATTCTATCATTCTTGCCACTTTCTGAAGCAGTTCTGGATGACCTCTTTTGTGAGTGTTTTTATGAGGTGTGATTAGAAAAAATCAGTAAATGATGCTACCTAGTACCATCCAGCAGAAAGGCACTCTTATGATAGGGTTACACTGTGTCCTTATCCGCCTTATTCACTAGATATGGCACCATGCAACTTCTGGCTCTTCCCCAAAGTCAAAATGATGGTGAAAAGTAAATGTTTTGAATTGATTCAGGATGACATTGAGGTAGCTATGACAGCACAACTAAAGACATACATAAAAGAGGACTTTCAGAACTGTTTCAGAAAGTGCCAAGAATGTTAAGTTTTTTAAGAAAAGGGGAGTATTTTGAGAGGGGTTAATGGCAGTGTATCTTTTACTGTACTAAATTTAAAACAATTTTTAAATTCACTATACTTTTTATCATACCACATATACCCACAATCAAAGTGTCTTTACATGGATGAATAAAGCACCCCAAGGTCAAACTCATGACCTCTGACCTTGTGCTCTTATTATACAATTTTATCTGTCTTATGGCAAGAGGAACTCATGTGCTATATAATTTTAGATCATCTCTAGTGTATACTTTTTAACTTGAGTAAATCTAGATAAAAACGAGGGAATAAAAGATGTGTTACCTAATGACCAAGTTAAAGAGAAATGCTATGAAATAATGAAAGGACAGCATGACCTCTGTATGGAAATGTGAGCATGCACTGTGCCATGAGGTTAAATGAAGTGAGAACCACAAGACAATGAATATAGCCCTGGGCAGAGACATTGGAGCATTTCTCTCAGGACAGATGTGGCTCTTCCCTTGCTGTAAAACCCTGTACTAACCTCTTTGGAGGAAGTTACTTTGCAAGCAAATGCCAAGTCTCATCAAAACCCACTGTTACCACCTTTTGATGCTTCCAGATCCATAGCCACAGTTATGTCATAGCACGCCCAGTGAGGGACATGTGAAAAGGTTGAATGTGGAGGAACGACCTTAAATATTGGTAAAAGGGCAAGAGTTTTGCTAAATTATGCTAGCAAAAATCTGGTAAATATGTACAAGAATAAATTGTGAAGGTACTAGACTAAAGAGGATGAAATATAATCTTGGCTAAGTATATGTCTTAGTAGATTCTACTTTATCCAGAAACTCAAAAATCTGGACAGTCCAGACAGACTAGATTACATGTATTACCTGAAACAACTGAGAATAGTTGACTAAAACCTGGTCTTGGGAGTGGCCTACATGTAGTAAGATGCCTACATTCACTAAGCTGAGATGCCAGTAGTAAATCCAAAAGAATCCATGGGCCCAGAGAGACAAGAATGTTGAAGTGAAGTAACACTGGAGTGAAATCATTGTGTGTGCCCATCTGCCACTGGCAAGATGCAGATGACGTGTTCCCTTTTTCTCGGGGTACCGAGAGATGCATGGGTAGGGGAGCTTCAAGAGCTGTCATGGCAACAATGATAGTAGGAGATGCTGCCATAAAAGTGGGCTTCCTCATTCCGTTAGGAGTTATAAGATCCCAGGATGGTAGAGGGTAAGGGAAAGCATTTAACCACTAAAACAAAGTGGATTCAATTACCAAAATCGGCAGCCGAGCCAGGGTGACAATAGGTTTTGTCAAGTAGAGATCTTTAGGGATAGTTTGTTGATCTGAGTGTTCCCAGGACTGAAATAAATTATTAGCCTTTTGTCACAGTTCAGGTTCAAGACCAAACACTGAGGCAAGATTCACTTTAAGCAATTTTAGCGGCTAGTGCAGGAAGATCTTGGGATCAAAACCCACTGGGGAGTGAAGGAAGCAGGATTAGACAGGGGAAGCAAAGACGAACTTGCAGAGTAGTGTGCTTTGTAGGAAAGATACCTGGCACTTAGGCCCGTGCACTGAGCGGTCACTGGCTGTACACTGCCTCCAGAAAGAGGCACGATCTTAGGCAAGGCAGTTTTTCCTTCAGACCCAGTAGGCTCCAAAGAAGAACTTAACTGGGAGCCTTTATTCCCTGAACTCTCAACAACTGCAGAAATGAGTTCTTTAGTCTTAAAGGAAGGGGAATGCATTCTGGAGAAGTATGCAAAGGAGGTCCTGCACACCTACGGCACTCTCATAGGGTCTATATAATGGGGAGGGTCTAGATCTCGTGAAGAGAGATCAAAATTGAACTGTTAAAAGAAAATCATTGTTTCGTACCCTGTTCCTGACCTGAGCCAGCTACTCACAAAATCAGAATTCCTGGAATAAGGGAGATATTGGGTCCCCTGGACAAAGAACCCCTGTGACATTGCAATAAAAATGCGCTGTAAAATTCCCTCAAAACCTTCCTCAATGCATATTTGAGCCATTTATCACAGTGACCATGAACTAGAGAGTGGGAAATAGCTACATCAAGGATTATCGAGTAGAGGTCAGAATTCATGCTAGTCCTGGAGGTCTCAAAGACTGCTCGGGCCCACCAATTAGAATGGTTAGAATGGTGGCAAGAGATTCGGTGACTAATAGTTTTAGGGTCAGTCTATGATTATTTCTCTATATCTAGAATCTCAGCTGGGGTAACTATACTCAAAATCTGGCAGCATTTCCCACCATTTGGCTCCTAGACTTCTAGAGTAAGCACCATGACAGCAGGAAGGACCAAGTGCAACTTCCCTTTGCAACTTCCCTTCCCTTCCAGGATAACATACCAAAAGCAGTATTACCTCCCTAATGTAACTACAAATATTGGTGTGTCTTAGTCACTCCTTGTCAATGGGACAAAATATCAATCAGAATTTAAAGGAGAAAGGTTTATTTTTTGACTTACAGTTCCCCAAATTTCAGCTGGCATGTTCAAATGCAGAAACAACATGGTGGAAGGGCCTGCTATAGAGGAAGGCTGCTCATGTCATGGGAGTCAGGAGGCAGAGAGAGAAGGGAGGAGGTGGAGAGGGAGGTAAACCCTTCCCGGTCATGCCCCGAGTGACCCACCTCGAATCAGTCCCCACCTCCTTGCAGCAAGTCAGCTATAGCATTGCTGTTCACTTTCCAAAAGCCCCACCTCTGGACACATGAGGCTTTTGGGGGACATTATCTAAACCATACCATTCCACCCCTGCCCCCCCCAAAGACTCATGTCCATCTCTTTATGCAATATACATTTAGTCTAAGAGTGGCCGAAGTCCTAACAGTCCTAGCATTGCTGAAAAGTTCAAGTCCTAAATCTCCTCTGAAACCTAAGGCAAACTCTTTCCTATGAGCCCGTATAAAAATCAAAAAGAATGCTAAATACTTTCAACATACAATGGCACAGGATAAACATTCCCATTCCAAAAGGTAGAGAGAGAGAGATAGACAGGAATGGGACCAAAGCAAGACTGAAACATAACAGGGCAAACATTAAATCTTTTAACTCCATGTCCAGCACCCAGGGCAAGTTGTGATGATATCTCAACTCTGACAAGCTTATGTGGCTCCACTCGCATGGTATTGCTGGTTGCAGCTCTCATGGCTTCTCTCTCTGGTTGGCTCTGCTCACTGCCTACAGCTTTCCTCAGATGTTCTACATTCTTGGCTTCCCCAACATCCTGTGGTCTCCACTGCACTTTTGGCTTCACTCTCACTGCTTTGTGTACTACTCTCTCAGGGACACACTGCCCAGCCTCTCAGGCCTTCTTCTGAAATCTGAGTGGAAACCTCTCTAACTCCACAACTCTTGCATTCTGCATGCCCATAAAACATCACCATCTGAATGACACCAAGGTCCACTCCCAGCTCACACAGTAGCCAGGCCCCATTGGATCATTTCTGTAGCAGCATCTGAGTGTCCAGATAGCTGAACTTGGGGAAACTCTTTCCTAGTTGATGCTGAATGAACTGGGCTCCCTGGAGCTCTCTTCTCAAAGTAAAATCTTTCACTTTAGCACCTTTAGACCTGTGAAGGGTGGGGTCTTACTTATTCCTGAGATGCTCTCAAGGCATCTTTTCTATTGTCCTTGGCTTCTTTTTTTTTTTTTTTGGCTTCTTTTTAATGCTAATCTTTTCATCAACGAAGTTCTCCTCAACACCAACTGTACAGGTGCTTCTTCTCTGGCTAATAGCAAATTTTGTCAAATTATTCAGCTCTGCTTTTTGGTATTGATTCTCATGGTATATATGGATAAAAGGAGCCAGCAGTACCCATACCACAACCAGAAATTTGAGCTGCCTTGAAATGTCCTCCACCAGATTAATTAGTCTGCTGCCCTTAATCTCATTCTTCCATAGAATCTCAGAACCTGGGTGAAATGTAGGCAAATTTTCTGCCAGAGCATGATACACATAGCCTCGAGTCCAACTGCCAATGGAGTTTTTGTTTCCAAATGAAACCTCCCGAGCCTGTCCTTTACTGTGCATATTTCTATCAGCATTCTGGTCTTCTAAGGTCTGACCAGAATCTTCCATCAAACTTGGCTTACAACATTCTAGGACTTCTCTAGCCAGCATCTACAAACCTTTCCAAACTCCTACTGCAAGCCAGTTCCAAAGGCTTCTGAACCACATGATCAGGTATAGTCATGGTAATGTTCCCATTCCTGGTACCAAAATCTGTCTCAGTTATTTTCCTTATCTCTGGGACAAAATACCCAGCACCCACAACTTAAAGGAGGAGAGGCTTATTTACTTCACAGTTTCAGAAGTTTCAGTCAATGGATGGCAGACTTAAATGCAGAAACAACATATGGTGAAAGGGCCTGGCCTGTAGGGAAACTGCTCAACCCATGGCAGCCAGGAAGCAGAGACAGAAGGGAGGATCCAGGGAGGGAGATAATGTACCCTTCCAGGTCACAACCCCCACAACATATCTGCAACCAGGCCCTACCTCATAGTTGCAGCAAGTCAACTATAGCACCACCATGACCCAGTCACTTTCCAAAAGGCCTACCTCTGGACACATGAGACTCTGGGTGGACATTCTTGATCTAAGCCATAACATGGTATTGCCATGAAAAATTGGGAAAGATTATTTTCAGCACATCTCTATTTAATTTGCCTATTTGTCTTCTACAGAAAGCATCTGAGTCTTGGGAATAATTGTGGATAATTACATAGTTAGTTGGATGTTGACTTTCATTTCAACAGTTGCTCCATATGGGATCTTTTCTCTAGACGAAATCAACATAACTTTTGAGCCACACCTGATCAGTAGAGGCTTCTCCTGACCTCTAGGTGATAACATCTTCCTAGGGGTTTTTGTCCCTCAGTTTTTCCAACACATTTATAACTTAATTCTCTGTATGCAATCCTTATTTTACTTGAAACCTCTAGAGTGGTGTCGTACGTTGAATTCCCTGGGAATTGGACTAGAAGAAAGATTACTATGTAAGATATTTATTATATCCAGGGAAGGGTAGGCATGCAGCAGAATTGGGCAGAGAGAGAAGTTGGTTTACCATACAATTTCAACCAAAGTCTCAGCCAATCCCACATGGGGCTGTAAAGGTGGAATGGCCCTTCAGAATTGTCCCATGATGTGGTGAGTGGAAAAGGTCTTTACACTCCAGTGTTGACTAGTTATTTAATAGGAAGGGTAAGACTAGGACCTTAGACAAGAGGACTTTTTTGACTCAAGCAATCCCTGCAGGGACTAGAAGCAGAGGGCTTTCTATGTCTATCATGAACACTCTCGGCATTTGGGGAAAGAAATCATTTAGTTTTAAAGTAGAATCTGGATTGTTCACCAGTCACAAGACCTACTAAAAATAGGAGATGGAAAGATGGAGGGTGTTAGGTACAATGAGGCAATACAATTGATATGAATGTTTCATCCCAGGGTCAGTTTTCTGCGTAACTAGAAGAGAATTGGCCAGCTTCTATAATGGCCAATCCAATTTGAGTGGGTGTTTTCCCACTCAAATGATCAAGTCTCTGTATTTCTTAGATGTGCAATTTCATATCTAGTCAGAGAACATATAGAGCAGTATTTTACCCCCACATATTACAGATTTACTATCAACTATATGATTGCATTAACTATTCTCTGTTTCCTAAACTATTTCAGAGGAAAAGCTTCCAACACAGTTCCTTTATGGCTACAGTGAACATCTACTTTGTAATTGTACTCATCAAAACGTCTTATCCCACATCCTCTTTTCCTAACTCTCATTCTTAAGGTTCATAGGAGAACGAGAGAAAGAGAGAGAGAGAGAGTGGTGTGTGTGTGTGTGTGTGTGTGTGTGTGTGTGTGTGTGAGAGAGAGAGAGAGAGAGAGAGAGAGAGAGAGAGAGAGAGAGAGAGAGAGAGGTGAGAGACCTGAGAGGAAATGGAGTTCCGAAAAACAGCTAAAAGAATGCCTTGAACACTCCTGAAACCAAGCTTGACCATTTCTTACCCTTTCTTAAAAATTCATAAAGATGATCCAGTTAGCTAAGTAGCTTGTTTCTTTTTCTGCATTTATAAAATGAATGGTTAGAAAGCATTGACTGGTGTCTTTGTAACATTCTCTTGGAAAGTCAAGAGAATCCCTAGAAAAAAGAAAGCATTATGGATGACAGGAGGTAAGGTCATGAGGAATTTACCAGGAATATTGGGTAGATTTTCATGATGCAGCAAGGGAAATATCTGAACAAGTAACTGGGAGAAAAAAAAACTCACGATGTAGAAGGATATCAAATTCGCTGGTGTCTAAGCCGACAGGGGGCATGTGTAAGACACACTACGTGAGATACATTGTTTTAGAACAGGAGTGGCAGATGAAGCTGGCTGCTCGTGGGACATAGCCAATGGCCCCTAAGAAAATTGTTTTTATCCTGTCTCCTTGCCACACTCCCAAGTTTTTCTGAAATTTCTCAGTTAGAAATTACTTCATCGTGAGTCCTTTCTCCCATGATTGTATTTTGCAGCTTACCACATCTAGCACAAAGCTGGGTTTTGCCTGCATTCTATCAACACTTTCTGATTGTTTTGGAAGTGTGAATCCTCTTAGGAGTGGAAACATGGCATTTCATGTCTACTGGAGAATAACTGCATATGACACATGCTTTCCTTGGATATTTGAGAATATTGGGCATGCACCCCAGATGAGGGGCATTAGGAAGAAGTGTGCCAAAAAAGAAAGAAAACCTTACCAATGGTCCAAAAAGATCAGCCCTTCCTATTTTGTCATGAAGGTTGAGAACACAGGAAACTTGTGTGGTGGAGTCAGTGTTGTGAGGTTCAAGTCCTATCCTGAACTTATTTCTTTTTAAATTAAATATTATAATGTTAACCATAAATCACAAGCTAAAAATATCATAAGTAGATAATATCTCTTCCTCAATTCTACTATATTAATAGAGTAGCTGCTTTAATTTTTCTACTCCCTTCAAATATTTGTCTGAATATATATTTATATAATTGCAACAGTAACATGGAAATTTTATATTTTGATTTTCCTATAAAATATTTTCCATGTTGTCATATAGTCTTAATACTTATAATTTTCATGGGCTTATGTGCCATAATTTACTCAGTTTTAGTCTTATAGGAAATTGTGCTAGTTTGTAATTTTTACACTACAGAATAGTCTCAGAATTGAAAAGAGGGAACTACTTGGTCAAAGAGGTAAGAATATTTAGACAGTATTTGAGATATTTCTGAATTGTTTTCCAAAATGTCTGTAGCAATTTATAATCCACCAGACATTTCTACTGCACTTGCCAATGTTATCGTTTTGAATGATTCTATTTCAATTGGTATAAAATGAGACTTGGCTGTTTTACCATGTTTTTGTTTGAAGATTAGTAAAATTTTTTAAAATTTTATTTTAATGATAGATTTTAGATGTACACGGTGATAACATTCATCATAGGGGATTTGTACCTGTACATGACATATCTTGTTGCTTCTTTTTTCCCCATTCCCCTCCCCTCACCTCCTCCTCCCTCCCTATTTACAAAAGCTTTGTTTCCATTTTTTACTTCCATTTCTCATTTCTCTTGTCCTCTGTTCTGTTCCCCCTCCCTTGTTCCCTTTCCCATTTGGACATTTTCTTTCCTTTCCCAATATATTACATTTTGGTCTTTATTTACACTTTCAGTTTCTCACACCAGAGAAACAATGCGGTATTTAAACATGTGTGTCTGATTTATTTCACTTAAGAGTTTGGTCTCAAGATGCATCCATTTACCTAGGAATATCTCAAGCTTATCATTCTTTATGGCAGAGTAGTACTCCATTGTGTAAAAGAACCATATTTTCTTTTTCCATTCTGCTGTTGATGGGCATTTGGGCTGTTTCCAAGATTTAGCTATTACAAACTGTGCTGCTATAAACATGGGTGTACATATATTGCTGCGGTATGATGCTTTTAATTCTTTTGGGATGATACCAAGGAGTGGAATAGCTGGGTCAAATGGAATCTCTAGTCCTAGTTCCCTGAGGAATCTCCACACTGATTTCCATAGCGGTTGCATGAGTCTACATTCCCACCAACAGTGGAGAAGGGTTCCTTTTTCTCCACAGCCCCTCCAGCATTTGTTGTTAGCTGATTTGTTGATAATGGCCATTCTTTCTGGAGTGAGGTGGAATCTCAGGTTTGTTTTAATTTGCATTTCTCAAACAGCCAGTGATGCTGAACATTCTTTCATATGTCTATCTGCTGTTTCTGCTTCTTCATCTGAGAAGTGTCTATTCATTTCAGTTGCCCACTTTTGGATTGAGTCTTTAAATTTGAGGGATCTGATTTTTTTGAATTCTTTATATATTTGAGATGTTAATCCTTTGTCAGAGGAATAGCTGGAAAAAAATTTTTCCCACTCTGTGGGTTGTCTCTTCACTCTGTTGGTAGTTTCTTTTGCTGTGCAAAAGCTTTTTAGTAAGATCAGGTCCCAGTTGTTGATTCTTTGTGATATTTCCTGGGCGACTGGGGATTTGTTTATAAAGTCCTTGCCTACACCTATGTCTTCAAGAGTTCTACGTATTCTGTTGAAGATTAGTAAAATTTAATGAGTCCCCCAGATGTTTAAAATAATCTCAAGATAAAAAGATATGCATGAGAAATATATATACAGAGAAATTGCAAGAAGAGTACAAAGATCTCTGTACACCTGAATCCTAATGAACCAGTTGGAAACACCTTATCAAATTGTTCTACCATTCTCGCTATATATATTTATAAATCCTACTTTTTCTTGAATCATTTGAGATATGCTGAATACACCATGCTATTTTACCCATTAGTAATGTTATATTATGGGGAATTGAGAGAATTTGATAATTATGACATTATTATAATAAGAAAATATCTTTATTATTTGAGAATATGCATTTAAATTTTATCCAATTTATATTTCATATTCCAGTTTTACAGATTGTTTTTATAATATCTTTTTCCTGTCCAAGAACCAATCCAAGATTATGCATGCATTTAGGTGTCATGCTTCTCAGTTTCCTTTAACACAAAACATTTTCTCAGCAATTTTGTTTCTTGTGACACATTTTCAAAGAATACGGGCCAATTAATTTGTAGAATGTCCAACAGTGTGCTGGTAAGTGTTTAACAAATGCCACTGTGAGGGAAAAGTCTTGCTTTGGAGCATTTGCTAATTTCTCTAGTGTAAATATTTCTACCATGGCTGGTGTTAAGCTACTAATGTGATGTTGCAGAAATGTGCCAATAGAAAGAATAGTGCACAACTAGCTCATATGAGATAGTATACATGAGCCGTCTTCAGCACATCACTGAATGTTCCTTAATTCAGCTTTGTCTGCTTGTTTTCTCAGTAGTTGAATAGGAATACGAATGAAAGAATGCTATTACTTCTTAGTACATCGTGGGAGGAGGCAGGTGATGTACATACATAGGGCTTATGTGGAGTACATACCAATAGGTAAGGCAAACATACAGACACAAACTTTGTTAGAGAAAATGTGACTCATCCACAAGCGTATTCATTCAGGACAAAACTGAGAAGAGGTCACACAACTAGACTCCACTTCCAAGTTAGGAGTGTCAGGTTGCACTGAATTAAGTTGGATATGGTGATACTCAGGGAAGAGGAGTGTCTTAGATTGTGCTTCCCCCAAATCAGACCCTGAGACAAAGATTTGGTTTATTTGGGAACTGATCACAGGAAATACCAGCGGTGGAGAGGATGGAATAGAAGGAAGCCAGTGCAAGATGTGGTAATGAGTAGTTTAGTGCCCTAGGCAATTGAGTTGAAACCCACTGGGGACCTCTGTGAAGCTGTGCAGGGAATGCTTCAGATTAGTTTTGCTTGAGGTATAAGGAAGTTGGTTATGTATCCCCCAGCTCCTGTCCCATCATTGGCTGAGGGCCGCTCACAAGGGGTTGGGACTCCTTGGAACTTCTAACCTGTCTCACTTGCAGGTAAAGCCTGGTCCTGGAGCCAGAGAAAATCTCTTTGTGTTAAGCAGACATTACTATGTACAGGAATGATGAAAGAGATAAAAATATGGGTGGGTCACTAACAGAACTGCTACAATGGACAAAAATTTGTGCTTGTCTTTAGAAATGGGAAAGTAACGTCTACTATATAACTGAACTGTAGCCTGAGCTGGGCAACTCAGTGGGTATAATATACAGGTCAGTAAGACTTGTAAAGAATGAATAAAAGTGTCTTATTAGGCAAAGGTACATCTTTGTGGCCTTCAGGTACCCTTTGGACAAGTTTCCCCTGCAGATCTTAGCTGCTCCTTTTAGAAAAAACATAAGCTTGTACCACATGTATATGTGTCAAAGATGAGTTTACTCGGCAGCCCTCAGCTATAGGAAATATCAGCTGTTTTATTTCTTCAAATAAATTTTATGTACTCATAATCCTGATCACTTGGTTGGCAGGAAATTTAATCTTATGCGTTATTAGGTCTCCCCAAATTCTAGCTATGTATATGGAATGGTGTGCAGGTTAATGTGGTGCTATCAATCCACTGGAGCAACTGAATCTGCAGTTCATGGTGCAGGCCATCATTACCTGCTTCTATCAGAGATTGCCCATTCAGCACTGGCTGGGCTCATGGAGGCCCATCCTGATGACTGTCACTTACCGAGAGCCTCACTACTTCTCTCACGACTGTGGAGCACACTTTTGAGTCTATAAAGAAGACTCAGGGAAGAGGAGTGTCTTAGATTGGAACTTAGGTGGAACTGAGTCTTTCCCCATGTGGTTCTCCAATTTCCATAGTCACCTCAAGTTCTTGCTTCTAGCCCTCTCTCTCTTAGGAACTGTAAGTCAGAATCCTTAGCAATGTGACTCAAAAACCTTTTATTGCCTTTTAAAAACCCACTATTAATTTGTTTTTTTAATTTTATTTATTTATTTTTATTTTTTACTAAGAACATGTATTGGCACGTTGTATACATAATGATCACATTGATCATGGTTATTTTGTACCTGTACATGATATATCTTGTTTTCCCCCCTCTTCCCCACCCCTCCCTTCCATTCCCCACCCGTCCCTATTTACAGCAGGTTTATTTACATTTTTCCATTTCTTCCCTTTCTCCTTTCTTTTTTTCCCCCTTCCTTCTTTTCCCTTTTCCCTTTCTAGTTCTCCTCTCTTTTGAATATTATCTTTCTTTTATATAATCTCTATTATTCCTCTTTGTCCTTATTTGCACTTATGGTTTCTCATATAAAAGAAAGAATTCAATGTGTGTTCATCTGTGTCTGATTTATTTCACTTAAGAGTATGTTCTCAACATGCATCCATTTACCTACAAATGTCTCCAGTTCATCCTTTTTTAAAAACCCACTATTAATTTGTGTTAGAACATGAGGCAAGGATATAGGAATGGATGGTTTAGTCCCAACGAAGGGAATAGGGCAGATGAGAAACAGAGAAAGGAAATAGCCAATAAGATATATATTAATGAGCTGGGGAGTTTTATGAGCAACTGAAGCTCTGTCTCCTCAGAGACCTTGTATCTGGGGTATTTGTTGAGTTTTGTCCTTGACAGGGTGAAATCTTCCCACAGAAGCCACTCCTATCGTCATATCTTCTAGGTTGTACTCTGTGGAGCTGATTAGTCTCCCTTGGCTGGAGACAAAGCACTGAGGCAGCAAAGCAATGCCCGTGTGAGTGTAGGGTGCTGACAAAGTACAGGGAATTGTCCACCTTTGCTGACATTGAATGAAATGAGGTTTTGTGGCATGATGCATCAGAAGTATCTGTTAAGCACCTACTTTAGACATTAATTTTGTGTACTTCCTCAGAGTCCTTTGACTGCCTCTCCCTTTTCGACATGCCGCTTGCTTTCCAGGCTTTTCCAGCTCACAGTCTTAACTGAGCCCTCCAGGCTGCCCAGAGTCAGGTTGCATCCTGGGACCTGCACGGCCCATACAACATACATGCTGAGCTGAACCGTCCCAGTTCCCTCCCCCGCACCATCACCATCATCAGTCCTAGAGGAAACGCCACTCTCTGGGCATCTGGCTCCCGGAACGTCTGACAAGGGGCTGGATGACACAATGTAGAAGTAAAACAGAGTTAGGTCTCTGTGGGGCTAACTTTGGCCAATGGAAAGAAAATAGAGACGTAAAGGAGCTAATTGGATAAATAACCTCCTTTCTCCCTTCCATGGATGCTCTGACATGTGGTTTGTCCTTATGCCTTCCAGATGAATCCTGCTATGGAGAGACACGTATGCTAAATGGCCTATTATCTCATTTCTTGGCTTCTGATGAAGCTGTGGCCCATGAAGTAGTATATTACATCACTTATCTTTACTGGCCTTGTTGCCCTTTTTCTTCCTCATGCTCACTGTTATGGACTTGCATCAAATACAGAAATGGTGCTCCAATCCTTACTTCAGCTTCTGTTAGTTAGATCGCCCAAACTAAGAAACTGCTCCTGTCACCTCGTCTACCCACTCCACCCTTGCTGGTGGTGGTTCTCTAATAGACAAGCCAGACCTCTTGAATCACATTTCTAGAGAAAAGGTATGATAGAAGGTGCTGATCAACATCCTTGTTTTACTTGTTGATAGAGAGTAAATGACTATGAAAGGTATAGGAAGCTTATTTGCCTTTACTTATAATGTCCTTAAATTAAGTAACAGATATTTTTAAGGAGAAAAATTCCAGGTTAATTTCTACTCCTAAATTGCGTCTACTGGCCAGAAAAGAGTCAGTGCTCTTATATATAGAGAGAGACAAATCATCCAATGACTGGCCTCTGGCATGGTAAATTATAAGCTGAATGGAGGGTTTATTTTCGAAGGGTTTGCGGTTCTAATTATTTCTGATGGTTGTACAGTACTAATAGGAAGGATTAATGACTTCTTAAAGTCATGCCTGTCCAGTGTGCTGTTCTAAATGTACCACTGGGACACAGCTCGATCTGTAGTTTTCTAACTCAAATATATTTTTAATTAAATAGATTTGCATATCAGAGATCAGTTTCCCCTAATTTAATTCTCTCCTATTTCTTAAAGGTGGTATACTTAGACTTAATTTAGCTCCGTGCCAATAAATAAATGGGTCATATAATTTACTGGCATCTAAATCCGTCACCTGGGAAAGGAGACTGATGTTGGACTAATTGATCCTTGATTCTCCATGGGAAAGGACTTTAAAATTCCAAATTATACTGTTCTCACAGGACAAGAGATCAACCCGAGCCATTATAGAATGGCTGCAGGACCATGTCCTGAACCTTGTCTTTCTTAAGTTGGAAGTCTTATCCTAAGCAGACTGAAACCCACAGCCAGCATTTCCTCAGCTCTTATCGATGGGGCCCCAAGATTCACAACAGCCTAGTCACATTTTACTTTCCACAGATTAGTCCTCCTATTAGTCCAAGGCATTTAATGCGAGAATAATAAGTGGGCAAAAATAATGACTAGACAAAACATACCATTTTTGGAACAACAGTTTTATAGTTACTGCAATAAAATACAGCAATGAAATCTTTTTGAAAAATTATACCTTACTCGAACAATAATAAGTATACATTTGAACTTTGACAGAATTTTAAACATACATATCAAAAGTAGATTTTCATTCCAGGTTATAGAATATTTACACATATTTAAAAGTGAATAGTCAAATATTAATGACAAATCTGAAAGAATGACATGCCTTTTTAATATTATTACTGTTATTCAAGGAGGCCTAAATGATGTTGATCTCATGTTTGACTCAGTCTTTCTGAGGTTGACATGAAAGAGGAGTATTAGATTTTGGCCAAATACCAAGGCTGAAGCTAACTTTTGACTGTCCCTAACATTCGTCCCCTGCTCTAACCTTTTAATAACTCTTTTTTGACATTCCTTTCAAAGTGTACTTTTGCTGGCCAGACTGCTGAGGTCTTTGCGAGCTATGCAGCTCCTTTAGTAAACGGTCACAGTGCCGGGGGTGCCAGGCTGTCTTTCCCTACGGCTCTATGAACTCTAGGGACAAGGAGAGACAAACCAATAGGGACAAGGGAGACAAGTCTTTTGCACTGGGACAATCTGCACATTCCCCAACAGTTTCTCTTTGTTCTCAACTTTAGGTGTGTTCATCACCCACTCACTGTGTAAAGATATCAAGATAATAAAGATATAAAAGATAGTAAAGAAATAAAAGATAGAAACAAGTCATTAGATAATTTGACAACCACTTGATGTCACATTTTGGAGGAGTCGAGTATCTTGTGGTGCAGAGAAGACGTGGGAACCGTAGCTGCCTAGCCTGTCAAAATAGTTCCTCAAAGTATCTTGAGGCCATAAAAGAAAACATAAAGGAGAAATCCAAGATAAAGAGCTATGAAGTCCCATATGCTCTGTGACGGTAAAGGCCATTTTTTCCATTTCTCTGTTATGATTTAGTACTGGGCAAATTAAACCAGACTCCATTGGCCTACTTCCTCATGTCTTGCCAAAGAACTATCTTAGTCTAAAGAAAACTCTAGAGATAGGAAGCCCTATATTTTAAAATTTTTCCCACTTCTGCATCCTTTTGTGATAGTTTAGTGATCAATCACTTGTTAAATAAGAATTACAGAAGTCATTGTTTTGGATTAATCTCCTGCACTGGGCTGCAACAGAGCGAGCTAAAATTCAAAATGGAGTTACTCGTGCTAAAGTTCCAAGTCACCAAGCTGAAACTAAGCTGTTTATCTGACCTACTGAGACTCAGGATTAGAGTGATGGCAGCCAAATTTCCCAAACAGGCTACTTTCAATTGGCAATATGAAGTTTTTTCTTCCTTAATTCTTACACACAAAGAAAGGAACCTGAAGTAATCTGGTGTTAACCAGTGGGCTATTTTTCTATAGTTTTGTCTCCCCATCCTTGCCTTATAAGGAAAGTAACTTTGAAATGACTGCATTGCTTTTTGTTCTTTTGTTTCTGCCTTCTTAACCTTTCTCTATCTATAAATCCAACCTCTTTTGTTTAGCCTATCAGAATATTTCTACTATTCTATAAAACAAAGTGTTGCTTGAATTCTACAATCTCAAATAAAGCCAATTAAGATCACCAAGCTAAATATTGTAATTTTTTCCTTTGACACTGATTTTTCCAACAAATATTTATTGAATGTCTTCTATACGACACTTGCCGTAATGATACGAATGAGACAAACTTCATCTTTGCCTCAGTGTCTAGCTAACGTCCAAGCCCCAGCCAATTTAGCCTTGATAATTGGCTAAGAACAGCCTCAGCCATGTGCAGGGGTCAAACCCTGTCTGCTGATGTCTTTTGCTGGGGACTGGCCTTGCTCACATGTTTGCAAGCCCGCTTATGTTCCTTCAAAGCAGCAGAGTTCCTTAGAGTATAGAAACCAAAAGTTCTATTCACTAAGATGCATCAAAACAAGATAATTAAGCAATTGTACTATTTTCAGTAGATACAAAAGCAAGGAATTCTGAGTGGGGAGTACTTTTCAGGTTCCTCTACCCTCTACCTCCAGCACTGTGTACTCATTCCTAACACAGTAAGAAGAAAAATTTACGGATGGCTCCATGCAAAGAACAAGCTGAGCTATTTTTAAATCTTTTCTAGGTTTATAAGTCTGTGGTCTTCAGAAGAACATATTATGGACAGATTGATCATGCATACAAAAGGATCTGTTTGCAGAAATATGTCACTGCTTTGTCTTTGCATAGCCATCACACACATCTGTTGAACAATTTCTTAGACAAAACATAGTCTCTCTCTCACATGAATATTTGTCTCTTTCACCCCTTAGATCATCTCAAATGCAAAATTATTTTCAAGGAGCTGTAATTTTTAGAGGCTAAGATGCACATGAGAGGTATTATTTTGGAAAAAGAGCTAATTTAAATTCTCTCTGTATTAGTCAGTACCCCAATGGGAAACAGATGATGTTCTTGAATTAGAAGAATTCAAGGAGAGATTAATAAAGACACTATTTATAAAGATGTGGGTGGGACTTAGGGGAACTATAAAAGGCATTGCAGGAACCATAGAGCTTAATGCTGGTAACAGCAAAGATGTTACTATTGCCTGGATCAAAGAAAGAGAAAGTATTTACTGAGACCCAGAAGGCAAGAATCTTGTAGAGAAGGTTGCTTTTGGTTGAAGAACCCATTCAGCTGAAGACAAACAGCAGGGAGAGGGAGCTGGAAGTAAATACCCTAATCTCGCTTTTTTTCTCTCTAAAATACCACCGAGAGTCTTCATTAGCTAAGTTGAACTGGAAACTTAAGAACAAGGAACACATTAATATAGCTTATACAGAGTAGGCTCTCAAGGCAGGGAACAGGAGGCAGAAAGATTCAGCATAGATCCGGAGGGGCAAATGGAAGACATCCTGGTACACCCTTTCTATAGTTAGAAACACTTTAAATTTCAACTAAAGGGCAAGGAAATTACAAAGCCATCTTTTGTTTGAGCCATGTCTCTAAATTTGTACATGTTTCTGTTGAAGCCTTGTTTTGCACCAGGCTATATTTGATGTGAATAAAGCATACAATATCTCTGTCCTCATTGAGCCTACATTCAATTGATAGCCATTTCTCCCAGTCATGAATCATTCAGTATCAATAGAAGGTCCCTCAATTTTTAGAAGATTATAAGGAATCCTTCTTGAGTGTTGAAAATCTATCAAGCAACTACTCTCTTGGCTTTCTATTATACTTCTCTCTTTTTCTCTCAATCTTTCTCCTCATACCAACTCCTCATGAGAAAACAAATGTAAATGGTTTTGCTTTTTTGTGTATTCCTGCAAATTGATTCACCTCTCCTCTGTATAGGCAGGTTTCATTTGAAGGCTCCCATTTTCTACTTCTATTTATTTTCAGTTTGCATGTGCCTTGGTATACAGTAATTTATATGAAAGTGCTTTGAAAAATTTAAAATCTCAAGAGGTGGCCTTTCTCTTCCAGCCTACATTAGCCCCACCCTAAAAATGGTTGTTCACATGACAGGCACTCTTGTATGCCACTTGTACATTCTTTGAAAGTTCATTCGAATATTGATTGCCTTTTCACACCAGAGGTCGAGGCGTATTTCTCAAGGAGTGGTGGATTTCATTCATTCAGGTTGGTACTGGTGCCAGGGTAGGCTGGCATAGGAGAAACTACAGGCTGTTGGAAGAAGTCACTGGTGGGGCAAATCAAAATCCAGCGTTCAATATCATATCCTGTCTCAGTTCTAAGCAGAGTATTGAAGACATGGGAGTAGAGACCACCCAACCTGTGGCTGTGCAATGACAGGTCGTAGGTATATTAATTTCCTGGGGCTGATGTAACAAGTTACCATCAATGAACAGCTTCAACAACCAAAGGTTACTGTCTCACAGTTCTTCTAGAAGTTGGAAGTCTAAGATCAAAGCCTTGGCAGGGTGACTATCCTTCTGAAAGTGATAGAAAAAGATCTGTTCCACACCTTCTTCCTAACTTCTGATAGTTCCTTGCCTTGTGGTAATATAACTCCAATTTTTACATGATGTTCTACCTGTATGTGTGTATGTTTAAATTCCTTTTTATAAGGACAGCAGTCCTGTGGATTAGGGGCCCACCTTATTCCAATTTAAATTAAGAATTACCTCACTAATTACATTTGCAATGACCATATTTTCAACTTATATCATGTTCTAAGGTACTCGGGGTTAGGGCTTTGATATGAGTTTTGGGAGGAACCCAGTTTGACTCATGACAACAGATGATTACCAAGGAACTGGAATTTTTATGTGCTATATCAGAAACATATTAATCTTCTGCTTATAGTTTTGTCCCCTTCTTGGAGTCCGGTGGCCTTGATGTGAACCAGTTCTAAACATATTTTGTTCCATTTCACACAGGTACAAGTGAATAGCTCCTTAACCCCAGTCAACGCCTCATTTTTCTTGCTTCTTTCCCCAGGTTTCCCTGACACGATGCGTGTCAGAGCCCACTCAGCAGTAATATACAAATAACTCAGAAAGTTAAACGTTGGGAAAGAGGACCAAGCCTTGACCACTGGGGGATGAGGTCCAATGGATAAAAGATTCCCTCTCTCATCTGCAGGTAAACAGACCTGAGACTCATTCCATTAGGGTCTTTAGAGATCTCATGCAAATCAAACACCAGTCACCAGTAGCAGTGGCTAAAATCATAATGCATTCTTGTGTTCTTTTGTCCACGTTCCCTTTTGTCTCTTCAGTTGCTTACTCCTGCTACCTGGGTTTGCTTTCCCAAATAAACTCCTGGTATCACTCCTTTGTCTTAGGTTCTGCTTTTAAGTAACTTTGACTTAGGATCCAAACTCTCAGGTTATGTAACACTTAACACTTACGTGTAAGTGATCCATGTATCAATCTGTGAGAAATTCTTTACATTTCAAAGTAAAACATAGTGGGCTAAAATCATATTTTAATGTGAATGTTAAGTAGTATAGTTCCAAAACCACCCTCTTTCATTAATCCCAGAAATATGTCAGAGAAAGCCTGAGGTCAGGGGTTATATGAGCAGAAGGCCAAAATCAGAACAACTCTCAGAGTGAGAAGAAAACCACCCTTCATGACAGAGCCAGCAAGCATCCAGATACTATGGCTAGTACCATCTGTCTTTAGAAGATATCTGCCTGATGAATCGGTGTGGCCCAATTCTCTGTGCCCTCAGGAAAAAATTATTTTGAGGCCCAGTAAAGCTGTAGGTCATACTCCACCACTTCTTCATGAGACAAGGTCTGTGAGACCTCAGAAGTGGCCCAGACATGGAACAGCCAGCTGGCAAATGGGCTGTAGGACATTAGGATATAATACTCTCACTGCTGTCTCCCATAAAAACAGCACTCATGCCAGGGAGAAACCTGTTAGTTTTAAAGCTTCATCTGAGTATACCACCAACTTATAATAGCCTTTAACTTGGCTGGACTGATAGCGTAACCTTGACTTTATACTTCTGCTACAAGGCTGACCAGAGGGCTGTTTCTCTCTGTGGCTGACTTGGCAGTTTAAAAAGCCAAACAAAATTAACCAGAATAGCCAGTTCAGCAGAAAGAATGACAGCTCTGGGGTCTGAGTAGCAGAATGTAAAATCCATGCCAAGTCAGGTAGAATTTTTGGAAGGCGATGGGCTCTCGGGTGCACTATATTCATCAGTGGATTAATCCGCTGATGATTTCATAACTGAATGTGCTGTTAGGAGGTGGGGCCTTGTTGCAGGGAGATGGACTAAGTGCATTTTGCATAATGAGATGGATATGAGTCTTTTGGGTGCTGGGGACAGAATGCTATGGCTTAGATCTAAAATGTTCCCTCAACGTTTCATGTGTTCAAATGTGGGTCTTTACAAAGTATCAGAGGGGCACTATACTCAACAGAGGATTAATCCATTGATGAGTTCATAGTGGAATGTGTTGTTAGGGGGTGGGGCATGATGGAAGAATGTAGGTCACTGGGGGCATACCTGGAAGGGTGAATTCTTGTTAGCAGCTCCTCGCTTCTCTCTCTGCTTCCTGGCTGCCATGGGATGGGCAGTTTTCCTCTGCCAAGCTATGTTGTCTTTGGAGCCAACTAAAAATGGACCAAATCCTCTGAAACCATGGGCCAAAACAAACCTCTCCTCCTTTAGGTTGCAGATGATGGGTATTTTGTCCCAGTGATGGGACAGTAACTAATACACTGTCTCAAATGAATGAATGAATGAATAAATGGAGATATAATTCAGGACAAAGGCCCTGGGTTCAATCCCTAGTAACACCACACACACACACACACACACACAATCTGTGCCAGAGCTTCTTGTTAGTCTTCTATGCCTAGACACAGGAAAAATCCCTGGAGAAGAAAAATAATAAATTGAGAAAGATAATTAAAAATTATATTTGTGTATATGTGAAAAATGAAAGTTTATTATAATCAAGGACGAGGTTCAGAAGATTGCTTTGTACGTAGATGACTCTCTATGGAGAAAGAGAGTGACCAAAAGAATATGACAGAGCAGAGCAGCCAGGCTGCCCTAAGCAAAGATCCCAAATGTGCTGGTACTGGAGCGAGCCATTGATTAGATTTCATAATAGCCATGTTGTACCTGAAAGGGTTTGGAGTTGGGTGGATCTGGGTTTATACCATAATTCACTACTCTACCACTTACCAGCTGAGTACCGGGCAGTTACTTAACTTTGCCAATAATACTGCCTTGCAGAGTTGTGAAATTACATTAAAGAATGTATAAAAAGTACCCAGCTTAATTCTTAATCCATAGTAACCATGTAATAAATGGTATATATTATAGCATTATTATGATAAAATGCTTTAGTGGACTATAATATATATAGGATACCTTCTGGATTTTGTTTAAGCCATCTTAAGTCCTGAAGTACCTAGGAACCCAGTTGTCATACAGCAAGCAGCTACTTGGGATGGACAAAATGATAGTTGGAGAAAATCTTGTTTATATATGAGATCATTAAGTATGTATATTTATGTGTGTACTTATAATATTTATGCATATGTATATACAGACATATATCTGTATATATGTTATTTTGAAGAATCTTTGTTTTAAATCTGTTTCTGTTTATCTTGTTCTTCTTTCACGGTTGCAGTATCTTCTTAGCTCTATGAAATATTGGTAGATTATTCAAGAGAGGACAAGTTAAACAAAGTATCTGTTTCCTTTAATGGCTTTTTCTGCTTATTTTCTGATCCTTGCTTGTCTGTTTACATTTATAAGAGGGACATTAAAATGCTGATTGGAAGCTTTCAGCAGGAATGGGATTTGTCAACTGTGAATGTCACCATAGTCATCTGGCTGTACTATTTCTTTGGGGGAAACTGTGGTTAGGTCTTTTCTCTTGGGCCTGTCATAGTCCTCCAAGAAGGCTTACTGGTAGCTTCCTTGAATATAAAGGCATGGTAACTGGAATTCTGAGAGCGGCATGGGGAAGAAGTCGGAAGAGCCAGTGTGGTGGCATATGCCTACAATCCCAACACTTGAGAGACTGAGGTCGCAGGTGTAGTTGAGGCCAGGCTGGACTACATAAAGATACTATGTCTCAAAGAGAGAGAGAAAAAGAGTGAAAAAGAGAGAGAGAGAGAGAGAGAGAGAGAGAGAGAGAGAGAGAGAGCGCTCACAGTGTCCAGTATCTGTTTTCTTCTTGATTGAATTGGAGGATACCAGGCACTAAGATTCTATTTTGACCTTTCCAGAAAATAAATTTCCAATAAAGTTCTAGGGTGCGTGGAAGAAGTTTTGAGCAAAAGACTGCATATGGGACCTAACTGTTTCCCAAATAGATTTTTTTATTAGTACATGTTCATAGTACATAATGATTACATAATGATTCATTGTGGGGAGTTGGTACATGAATATAACACATCTTAATTCTTTTTACTTGCTCTTCCCCTCCCCTTCACTCCATCTCTTAGTCCCCTTGCCATTTGAAAAGATCTCTCTTACTAAATAGATTTTAGACTCATCTTCTTTATTTTAGATCTTCCCTTTCCCTTTCCCTGCTCTACTTCTGCAGGTACATAATATTACCATTGGGGATTTTGTTGTGTAAGTCAGTGTACATTGTGTTCTTTCCTTATCACTCTCTTAAGAGTCAGGATTCTTGTGTCTCCTAAAATCTTTTATGCCCGATTGCCTATCAGCTTTCCACTTTCCAAAATTTTCTTCTTGTTCTATCTTCTTCTGTTGTCTCAAACATTATGGTTTTATGCCTTTAAAATATGTTATTGAGATGAGTTTGTTAAATCTATTATCTTTATCTATACATCCTCTATATTTATGTTATGATCCTTAGTTAAATCTGTTTCATGGAGAAGTTTAGTCTTTTGCCTTTTACATAGACAGTATATAGCAAAGCAGAAAAAAAAAGATGAAGGCAAAAGTGGAATATCTAGGGCAAAAGGAAAATAAACAATTTTGTGTCTTGGACTATGTACTTGAACCTGAGCGTCAGCCCTTCCTTATTCATGGTTCCATATTTTTTTGACATTTATGAGCATTTTCACTCACAAGTACCCAATATGACTCGTTCATTGAAGATACACTGTCTTTATTTGGTATCTGCCTTCAAGAACATGCCATACACGATACGTAGGAGGATGTCCCAGAGCTGCTTTCTAAATTCTTCCTACTTCTAATAGTGTGGACAGACAAGTACAATGACCAGAAAGGAAAAACTATTCACATGCGTGTGTGAGTTTCTGTGTATAGTTTTTGTCCAGACTATTTTTTTTTTGAGCCCAGTATCGACTGTGCTGTCAGTTCTCATTCAACTTTCTGACATACATCTCAGTGGTTGTAAATAAGGGAAGCCCACGTTCCTTGGCAACGAACTTGGCAGTGCAAGCTGATTCTTATTCAGGTACAAGTGTTCAGTATTCCCAGAAAGCTTGAAAAATACGGATTGTAGTCTCTTCCAAAATCTGTGATCCAGATGCTCCCTCTTTGGGATGTGCTGCCCCTGTTTCCCCTCCCCATAGTGCACTGGAAACTCAGAGGAAGGTCAGGGAGGAAACTCTTTGATCTCTTCTAGGAGAGCTGCCATATCTTTCCATTATCAGTGCCAGCCTGTCATATCACCTCCTGTTTCTTCACTTACATCCAGAAAAGAAAAAAAAAATGCGGATTTTCTGAACATCTAAACACCTAAGCACCTAAAGCTTGTTTACCAATTCCTCTAGTATCTGATCCATTGAGCCCCACCACATAACTTCTGGGTCCAGGAAGCTGTCATGGAACCCCTCTGGGCTTCAGTTTTTCTAAAAATTAAGGAGATAAAAGCCTATGGTCTCTTCTAAACTTTAATAATTATCCTTTGTCTTTTTCTTTTTTTAACCCAGAATGTGCTGTGGAATATCTATATTTATACAGATTCCATTTTAGGAAACAAATGGAAAAGCAAGATATCACAGAAGCCCTCTAATTGAGGTTTGTTATTAGGGAGGATGGACAATCTGTTAATCAAGCAAAGAAAGAGCTGTTCTTTCTTCTTCCACAGGACATTGCTACTGCTTTCGGGAAGACAGTCTAAGGTATTTTAGGTCAGAATGAGGCTGTGCAATCTTGTGACCAGACACATGGGTATTATGAGAGGTATTACAGGGCACTGGTGATGGGGAGAAGGAGAGAGAACTGGAGAGGGGAGTTCTTCTGGTTGGTGCAATGGCCATGTGAAGTAAGAGAACTGAGGTTGGGGTGGGCAATCTTTGCTTTTTCCTATTTTCCTGGAGAAAACTTTAGAAAGGCTGAGGAAAAGTAGAGGCATGGGCACTGGAAACACATAGCCTGTGGGTGTTCCTCATAAGGGAATAAGGCAGACTGCAAGTGGAACTGGACATGGATATAGTAATAAGAGCTGAAGGCCAGGAGGCTAGGCTTCCAGTTCTAGTTATACAACTACATAACTGGATTTCTGGATGATATTAACATTTGAATCAGTAGATTGAGTAAAGCAGATCGTTCTGCCTAAGGTGAGTGGGCCCCATCCAATCAATTGAAGGTCCAGCCTTCAAATTTCTTCTTGTCTGTCCTATTAACATCCTGAGTTACTACTTTCTAATATCCTGAAGTTTAAAGATTTTTATGATTCTATGAAGTGGAAAAGGAAAGTTTCCTTTATATTTGTGAAAATGCAATTATTTTTATAATAATATTAGTTACTGGCTAACCAGTATTTGACTTCATTCTAATAACCAATAGATTTTGTTTATTTTTTGAGACAGAATCTTGCTATATTGTCTAGGTTGGTCTCAAAGTCCTCAGCTCAAATGACCCTCCTGTCTCAGCCTCCTAAGTAGCGGGGATCACAGATGCATGTCACCATGTCCAAGTAGATTTTGAATCATAGAGCTAGAGATTACCTTAAATTTAAATGAACTGTTCAAGCCATTATTCCCTTTTAATGAGTGAGGAAACAGAAGGCTAGAGTCCTTGTCCCACTACTCATTACAGGTATAAACCTGAGAAGGTTACCCTTTGCCCCATTTTCTGAATCTTTAATTCTAAATGCAGCTTTTTCACTAATGCTCTGGGCTAATTTCCTCAAGAAAAATGGTTTCAAGGTGGTCTGCAGCTGTGTCTTCCAAAAAATCACCGCTTAGGGTACAAGGAAAGCAACCCAAGCCCTCTGCAGAAAGGCAGCCTTTCAGAGCTCTGGGCTCAGCATGTCTGGGAGGTCCTTTGCTAGGTAAGTGACTTTTATACATGATTAGATGTGACTTTTTTTTTAATGAAACACTATTTTCCAGGACCTTTTACTCGGCACTTAACTTCATTCAAATTAGTACATGTAGCACTCATTTATAGTGAGTAAGATTTGCCAAGTTACGTCTGAGAAGAAAATGTGCTTGGCCTTGTCAAAGTTTACACAAAGTGTCAGCATTGCCAAGGGGCCAATATGGCACCCTGGTTCTATTTTTCCAGTGTGCATCTTCCCTGTTCCCTGTGAGTACTTACTGAAAGAGCCAAAGCTGACGATTTTGCTGTATTATTTAATCTTGGACCTCTTTGGACTATTTCTGGAGTGAGTAGGAGAGTAGTATGAGAGATGCAACCAATTACCTAGGAAGTAAATGGGTCAAAGAAATACCATAAAGCTGTAAGAACTTTCTTTCACTTTGAGTTGTATTTCAATAAGTGCCCTCGTTTCAAATTGCCTTCTTACCCTTTTATTTTAGGATAGGTTATTAAGTGATATTTTAATATTTGATATAAAATAAATTTTAAAAGCCATAACACAAAATTATATATTATGGCTGTTATCATGTAACAATAAGCTTTCATAATGCAAAATCCCTGGAAGGTGATATTTGAATTATGAGTGCTTAGATCTGTTCTCGACATGCTTATTAATTGTTATATGGTCTTTTAATTAAACAAACACAGAACTTTAAAATGGGTTCTCCAGAGCTTGGGGATTTAGCTCAGTGGTTAGAGTGCTTGCCTTGCAAGCACAAGGCCCTGAGTTTGATCCCTGGCACCCCAAAAAAAT
Organism: Hystrix cristata; assembly: GCA_004026905.1. Taxonomy (NCBI): domain Eukaryota; kingdom Metazoa; phylum Chordata; class Mammalia; order Rodentia; family Hystricidae; genus Hystrix; species Hystrix cristata. The sequence continues at coordinate 66,068 of PVJO010010016.1, forward strand.
AAAAATAAAAAATAAAATAAAATGGATTCTCCAATAGAAAAAGGGGAAAGGATATATATGTGCAAGAAATTCACAAAAGAAGCCAAAATATCAATAAACATGTCAAAATTACACAATTTGATTTATGTTAAACTGCAAATTTGTGATTGTTAATTTTATGTGTCAATGTGTCTGGGTCACGGAGTGCCCAGCCATTTGGCCAAATATTTGGGTACGTCTATGAGAGGATTTCTGGATGATATTAACATTTGAATCAGTAGATTGAGTAAAGCAGATTGTTCCCTCTAAGGTGGGTGGGCCTCATCCAATCAATTGAAGACCTGAACAGAACAAGG
>PVJO010010017.1:0-66461 GCA_004026905.1 Hystrix cristata
ACTTAGATAATCCATCAAAAAGTTTATTACCGGTTGGCTTGAGTAAAATGCAGAACTGAGAGTCATTTCCTCCTGTTCTTGTCTCTGCATAAAGAGAAACAGCTGGCTCCCCGGTAAGAACTCAGCCTCGCCCAAACTTCAGTTCCATGCACACATTTTGAGGCGCACGTCTGACTCTCCAGGCCAAAGTGAGCTCAGCCCTTCTGTGAAACTGCCAGGGAAATCTCTACCTGGTGCTAGTCACAGAGCAAGTCATCGCACTGCCTGCATGTCACTGAGTCACCCTTCACTTTACTATTCCTAAATGTTCTCGATAATAAGAACAGCAATGGCTAACGTTTGTTAAGCATTTATTTTGCACTGAAACCTATACTACAAACACACTGGCATTAGCTCAACCCTCCCAACCACGATGAGGTTGGTACTATCGCTTTCATTCTCACTTTATAAAACAAAAAGCAGATTTAGGAAACTGAAGCGATTTGCCCAAGATCACAGGGTTAAACCAGTCTCAGTTTAAGCAGACTCTGAATCCGGAAGCTGCTCCCTTAACATTCTACTGAAGCTAACACGGATCTCTGATGACTAGCAGGATTGTCACAACTGACCGAGGAGTAAGCTTGGAACAACTTATCCATCTCTCCTACGTCTGACATTCCTACCACCTCGTGCCCTCCACCCTCTTGCCTCAGCCCTGTCGAGTATATGGATCTGTCCTCCAAGCAAGTCTTCCAGAAGGGAAAAGAAAAGGATATGGCCAGAGAGCAGCATGCACATTTCAGCATTTTAGATTCTGACAGATGGACAGCTGTGTTTATCTCCACAGAAGTGCCTGCAGATGTGGGAGCACATCTGGGGCAGCTTGTTTTATGCAACATGAGACATCCAGGGTCTTGGCACTGAGGTGAAAGCCGCCTCCACTCCAGCAGCTCTACCGGAGAAGGCCGGAGGATGGAACCACACAGACGATGGTGGCACAGGCTCTGGGTTCCGAAAGCCTCGGCACGCATCTGAGCAGAGAACTTCAAACCCTGACCTTCCGGGGTTCCCACTGCACAAGGCAGAGAGGGCATCCAGTGGTGTTCACACCCAAGAGGAGGGTGGAGAGTGAGGATACTAGGAGAGACGGCTCACAGAGGCCTCAGGAAAGGAACAATGGCCAAAAGGCCTATCAGCTCAACCGTTCTCCCACTGACCACACTAGGGGGCAAAGAGCAAGGAGGCCACGGACTGAATAGACTGCACGGGGCCCCTCCATTCCTGTGTCGCAGCCCTAACCCCCGAGGTGATAGCATTTGGAGGTGGGGCCTTTGAGAGCTAAACAGGGCTGGACAAGATCACAAGGGCGAGGCCCTCAAAACAGATTAGTATCCTTCTAAGAAGAGACCCCAGAGAGCTCTCTCTCATCCCCTGGCATGCACAAAGAAGAGGTCAGGTGAGCACACAGTGAGTTGGTGGCCACCACAAGGCGGGAGGTAAGCCCTCACCAGGAACCAAACTGGCCAGCACCTTGCTCTTGTACTTCGCAGTTTCTCGTACATTGAAAAACAAATTTCTGTTTCTTAAGTCACTCAGTGTATGGTACGTGTTATGGCATCTGGGGCATAATAATACAGGTTACTAAATCAGGCCGGAGTTCAAACCTGACTCTATCTTTATAGCTGTGTGGCCTTGGGCACGTGGAAAGATCTGCCCTTTCATCTCATTTGTCAGCTGCTTGTGACAAAGGGCTTGGACGTGCTGGTGTTCCAGAGGTGCCCGAGCTGTCTAGCACAAAACATCTCCACCTCAATGCTTTCTAGTGGATGCTGTGGATAAGCTTGGTAATCAGCAGGCTTGCTGGTCACATTGAGGCCACAGATGTATTTGCTTTGGCCTGTATCAGTGTTTGGGAAAATCTGAATTATTTAACAATATTTAAAAGTCAGGAAATTTCACATAAAAATTTTTCAATTTCCAGTTCTTCTTGAGAAATAATCTGGGATGTCACTGGACCTGGGTGATCGTAGCATCATCTATTCTATTTAGCTCAGCGGTTACAGTGCTTGCCTAGCAAGCGCAAGGCCCCGAGTTCGATCCCGGGCAACGCACCCCCCCCAAAAAAAAAGAAAGAAAAAAGAAACAAATTATAATTGGCATCATCTATTCTAGAAGAAGGGCAAGAGCCCTCTCCCGGCAGCCAGGCCACTTCACCTGCTTGGCACCGGAAGGCTTCTCAGCCAGCAGCCCTTGGGTGGGTGTGGCTGCTGCAATCCGGCTCGGTCTTGTACTTTTCCTACCTACCCACAAATAGCTTCTAAGTACAATTTCAGGATCCATCCCCCAAAGTGAGGAACAATTAGCACATTCCTGAGTCGCTCTTTTATTTATTTATACTTCTATTGGGAGCTAAAGAATCTCACAGAAAAGGCAGGATCTCAGGTCTTTGGGAAAACCAAGCTCTTGCCCTTTGGGAGTTGGTGACCCAGCTTTGCCCTTGTCACTCAACTTCTTGAGACCTCAGTTTCCTCCCTGGTAAGAATCAATCCCCGTGCTGGACGATCTATCTCTTTTGTCTCCTTCTATGTTTATGTAATTATGACGTGAAAGCTAAGCACAAGGGTAGAAATTTACCACAATTCTGTTTACTCATGAGCTCCAACGGCTTTAATAAAAGCAGAGCTCTTAAAACCTCGCACTTAACACAGGCCTTCACTCAGTGTAAACAGGACCTGAGTAACAGCCTTGTTTGTTGTTCTGCCCGCTGCGGGTTGGGTCTTTAGCCTTGATGTTCTGCACTTTACATTCCCAGAGACCAGTGAATACCAGGGCGTGAAAAGACCAGCTAGTTCGACTTCCTATCCCTGGCAGACCCTGGTGCTCTTCCTGCCTGACTGCTCTCAGTTCACCAAGCCCCAAACTCAACCACACCGCCAGCCCTAGTGCTCCACCACATGGGCCTTCTTTCAGTTCCTTTTTCACTGCAACCACAGGACCTTTGCAGCTGCAGGCTCCACCACCTGCAGCCCGCTTAATCTAGTGAATTCCCACTGCAAGCGTCTCCCCCATTGGTCCTGGCCTCCTTGGCAAGACCAAGTCACACTAACGCACTTCCATCACATTGGTTGTGTTCTGACAGTTGTCGCCATTGCACATCTACATTTTATATGTGTGGTTAGTTGGTTAATGATTATCTCCCCAAATGAATACAGATTCCAGGAGAGTAGGGCCACATCTGTGTTTGCTCATGATGTCCCAGCAGCACCTGGCCACTGGGGAGGTACTCAGATATTCCTGGATAAACCCCTCGTTCAAAGGAAGAACGGCAATGAATCTCCAGCTTCAGGTACTAACCCCAAATCATATAGCCTAATATCGTGCCTAGCGGTTAATCAGAGCATAACGCACATTTACTGAATAAGTGATAGACAGTATCTCTCAATCTCTTACCTCACCCCCGGAAACACCCTCTCTGCATGAACAAATCTATAAACTCTCTCTGGATCAGGAGTCTAAAGAGATAAGGGTCTCAGAATACAACAGCCATCAGAGCAACATCATAGCTGACAGAAGCAATGAGAACCAAGGAAAAAAAGCCTCAAAAACTGAAGATAAGGCTCCAGGTGATCTGGTCCCTCAGCCCCAGTTTAGGTCCTCATGCCCAGTGGCGCTGGTCTATCTTGCACATACCTGATGTTTTCATTCAGTGCATAGAGTTCGTTGCTTTGCAAGCCGCCCCCTTTGAAAACGTTGATCACAGCAGTCTGGACGCTGCAGGGAAATAGAAATAACCCCGGTTAGACAGTCTGCCCTCTGGGGCCACTTCCACAAACATCTCCAGGCTGAAGGTACAAAGAAGGGCCAGGAAGCCAGGAAGCCCATGGTGGAAACATGGCTGCACTTCCTTTCCCTGGAATCCACCATTTCCTCCTTGGTGTCCCTGAAGAAGAAAGAAGGCTCAAGCTGAAAGCACTCCAAAGGAGCCCCCACATTCTTGCAGGCCACCAGAGCTCTCTCCTTCACCTTGCTGGCAGCCCAGAGGTGAGCGGCAACAGTAAATGACCAGCAGAGAGGGCAGCTCTCAGTCAACTGCAGGCCCAGCACCCTGGGTTCAGGCGCGTCTGCGACTGCATTTCCTGGGAGCAGGAACAACCACGGCCGGGCTGCTCTCGGCTGGGAGGCCACTGTCTTCCCAGGGCAGCCTGGTGGCCCAGGCCCATGGGAAAGGATAACCCCTTGCCTTTCTTTTTTAATGTTTTTGTCCTTCAGAAGTTGAGCGTTTGTCAGAGAGCTTACCTAGAGTATTTGCACAGGGCCTGCTTTTTTCTTTTTTTAACTGACAGGTTTCATTTTGGCAGATTCCTACATGCACGTAACACATTTTGATCATTTTCGCCCCCCATCACCTGCCCTGTCCCATCTCCCCCCACCCCAATGCCCAGAGAGGGTTCACATTCTGGAGGGGGTAGGGGTCCCACGTGTAGATTTTGTTCGTCTCTTCCTCATGATTTTTTAAATTAACTTTATTGATACACTTTTGATGTTCATAATGCTCATCCTTGTGATTCTAATAGTACATTCCTTGGAGAAACAGCCTCCCTGTCCCCTTCGTCTCCTACCCCTGGGAGGTGCAGAGGCAGGTGAGAGTTAGTACCTCCTCCAGGGGCCACAATTAGAGCTCAGCTCCCCATCCTCAGGGGCCCCGCCCCAACGTGACAGCCAAGGGCCTGATTACAATCCTGTCTGTGCCAAGGGTTCCAGGCCTTTTTTAAAGAACGAGGATCCACTTCTCACCCAAACATTTCAGCGCTCCTTCTGCCTCCCCAAGAGCACAGTGGTACTTTTTGTATGCATTCATTAAAAAGAAAACTCCGTAGGAACCCAAACTACAAAGAATTGAGCAGTGCTTTAAAAGATGATACATATAATTTATCCAGCAAGCATCTACACAGACTTGAAAACTAGTAGCCCACAGAGGTGTAAGACAGCCCTGATTCAGACTGCTCTGTGCTCTGTGTGCAAGGTGGACAGACACCCCTAAAGAGCTCTGTGTCCTTCCTCCAAGCGCCCATGGCTCCCAGGCACTGATCACTCCTGGTTAGCGCCACTCATTTAGCTTTTCACAGATGCCTGTCTGATCTCCCCAGACAGGCAGGCTACTTGAGGTCACTTGCAGGAGGCCCCTCTCAGGTACTCTGACAGTCTAAGGTATGACTAAGGAGCATCAAAGTAACTGTCGATGCCAATCCGACTGTCTCGGGCTGGTTAACTGACTGCTCGGCCAGGGCCACAGTGGTCTACTTTCTCACTATACTAAAACAAGGAAAGCTAATGGCCACATCAGAAAACTGAAGCTGGATGCGGCGGTGTGAGCCTGTGATCCCAGCATCTGGGAGCCTGAGGCAGGAGGATTGCAAGTCAAGATCAGCCTGAGCTAGACTTTATCTGAAGAAGGAAGGAAGGAAGGAAGCCAGAAAGGAAGGGAGAGAGGGAGGGAGGGAAGGGAAAAGAAAAGAGAGGAGAGGGACACCTGCCCTCTTCATCTTTTGTTGCTGTCTCAAGGCTCCCCAGAGCAGACACCCCAGAAGTAGCAGAAGCTCCGCCAGCCCCCAAGTGCCCCCCAGCCCGCCCAGCCCAGCAGCCCTCCAGCACATCTGGCCTCTTACCTGTTCCAGGCAGAGTTGGAGCTCAGCTGCAGGGCCTGTCGCGCAGCTTGGAACCGGGGCAGGTCACTGAGCACCGGGGAGCTCATGAAGCGCGGCCTCGGCCTGCGGAAGGAGCCCATCTTGGGGAACTCGGTCAGCAGGACGGGAGTGAGGCTGCGGGTCATAAGTCCAAGCAAGGGGTCCGCTTCGCTTTTATAGGACCAGAAGTATCCAGCTGCCCACAGGAAGGGCTTCCCCCAGGGCTGCCTCCTGGCCCCTGGAAGTTTTGAAAACCACACCCTTAGGCAACACCTGAAAAGAGAGGGGGACTTGGTTGAGGACTCCTGGGTTGAGCAAACATGCCTTAAGGGAAGCTGGCTGGGGGTCTCCATCCAACCATCATGGAACAACTGGGAGGCCATCGAGAGCCTCTGGTCCCCTGGAGTTCCCAATCCCAGGACGGCATGGTCACCACAGAGTGGGGAGCAGCAACAGCAAAAGTAGATGGTGCCCAGTCCCCCCAGACAGCAGCCCTTGAGTTGTGCTTGCCTCTGGTCCCCACGCACATCCATCAGTTTGGGCACTGCTGGGGTTTCTGGGAACCCCACAGCATTGTGCAATAAGAGACAGCTTTTTAGACAATGCTGAGAACCCAGGAGCTGCTGTCTCGGCACCCACGCGTCCTGCCAGTCCACAGTCCATGTGCATTGCTTGGTATTTCCAAAGCACTGAGGCAGGAGATTAGGGCTTGGGCAACTAGCTGGAAAGTAGGTGTGACCTATTAATTACAAAATCCCAGGGCACAGCCTGCCGATGTCCTGCCATGGACTTCTCAAGAGAACTCAAGTAGTTTTGGATAGGAAGGGCCAGACTTGACATCGGCCTGAGGAGTGGGAGACACAAAAAGGACAGTCACCCCTGAGTTGCCTGCTACGAGTCCGCTCTCACAATGTAGGGTGTACTTTTTTCCTACTTTTACTTGGCCTGAACTCACTCTGCAAAACACGTCTCGTTCCCCACCTTTAATAAATGTAAAACCTCACTTCCTTTCACACTTGTCTCGACCAACTCTTTGTTCAGGACAGAAAGAACCTAGAAACCACCTCTAGAAGGAGACTCCAGCACCCCGAAACCCGGTCACAGTACCAGTACTTCTTTTCTCAGGTACCTCTCGCCATCCTGCATCCACCATCATTGAATCCAAGGACCTTTGCACTGAGCCACATCCCCAGCCCATTCATTCATTCATTCATTCATTCACCTATTGTTGAGACTGAGTTGCCCAGACTGGGCTCAGACTTTGAGACTCCCCTGCCTCAGCCTCTCAGAGGGCTGCAATTGCAGGTGTGTGCCACCACGTCCAGCTCTGAGTTGAATATTTATTTGCCACCATAAAATGTGACCTGGCTGAAGATTTTTAAGAACTAGTCGCTGCCCTCCAGAGAGTCACAGTCTGCAGAAAAAGTAACTATTAGTATATTTGTTCATGCCATAAATGTTTCCTGAACACTTACAGATAGCAGGCACTGGGAGATGTAATGATGGCCCTTACAGCCACAGGCACTGCTTATGGCAGTCAGCGCGCCCCGCGCTTGTCCTTCCTGCTCCCTGTGTCCTGGGTCTCCTCCTTCTGCTCTCTGCTGACCTAAATCCATCTCACCCTACAGAGCTGGGTCGCGAATACAGTACTCTTCCCGTGCAGCAGGGCACAAAACTTTATGGCTTTGTGGTCGAAGATACCGGCTCTGGAATGGATCTGGGTTCAAGCTTGAACTTGGCCATCCAGGTTGACTGACTCTGGACACACTGCACCCAAAGTCCCTTGGTATCTGGCAGAGGTGGTGACACACCCGGGGGCCTCAGGGATGGCTCTTGCTCTTCAGACCGGTCTCCTCCTCTCCTAGGCACTTTTTGGGTCTCTAAGTTCAGTCTCTCACAGTTTTGTGAATCTAAGTCTAAAAATGAATGACTTAAAATGAGTCTGGATGTCATCGGGACACACGCTGAGTTTGACCTGTAGTCATTTTTTCTTTAGGGTTTAGTAGGTTTTGCCCAGAAATATTCTCACTGCCAGCTCTCTCATCAGCTGTCTCTGCTGCGTCCCAGAAACCAAGGACAAAAGAAAAGCAGATTCCTGCCGTAAGTGTCAACCTTCAGGATGGCAGGGGAGAAAGTCTTACAGCTCTGGCTGTTTGAAGAAGGGCAGTGGAGACGCCACCTCCAGATTAAATGTGCCACTGTGGTTGGAGAGGAGTGAGATGGGTGGAGGAGGCACCAAGATTTCCACCAGGAGGCATCCACAAAGGAGTCTGGTAGCTCTCTGGAGGAGCAATGAGCATGGAGATGATGGACTTGTACTACTGACGGCCAAAAAGGCTTGTCCCATTGCTTCACTTTTTTCTTAAAACAGTCTGCCCCTGAACCCCACACTCAGGATGAATAAGTAGTTACTAAAATTTATCAGTCAACACTGGGGAAGTCATCCTGGGCCTGTGGAGCCTCAGAGAGAGTCTGTCTCCGTCACTTCCCAGATGTCAAGCAATTTAGAAAGAGCTGTGCAAACCAGTGAATGAAGTGAAGAAGAAATAAAAGCCTGGATCTGCCTGTAGCACCCTTAGCCTGGCTGGTGCAGGGGTGTCACTTGCCAGTGAAGGTCCCTCTGTTAAGGCAGGATCCAATTCGCTGCCCTTCTTTAAATGGGCCTGCGAAGCACAGCTCAACTGTGTAATTCAGAGTAGTAACTCCCTTTATGAGGATCTTAAACTTGGGGTAGCGGCGCAGCGCTGCCTCCCACCCTACAGCACTGGCACGGGGAAGAAAAGGGGGCCAAATGGACTTTTCGCCTTCACTGTCCTGCCCAAACAGGGTGTAAGACTTGGGGGACCTCAGATGGCTCTGTCCTCTCCCTTCTCAGCTGGCACTGCCCAGCACTCAGGCTCTGAGCCACTCCGGTGTCCGGCAAAACACAGGGCCTCCCCTCCACATCACAGCTGCTCTCAAACGAGGGCCATCTGCAGCCAAAGGATGCAGACCGCTGCTCCCAGGCCCAGAATCGCGTCACGCTCACAGTAAGGAGCTTCCTCTGACTCATTTTCCATCTCTGAAACTCTGCCCCTTTTGGATCCTGCCAGGCTGTCCCCACGGTTCCTGCTTGGGGACAGAGCCAAGAGGCTGCCCCAGAGCACCATGGGAGGAAGCCACTAGGAGGCTGGCAAGAGAAGCCAAAAGGGAAAGGCCTACACACCCTGTATCCACCTGCCCCAGGGCTGGCCTGCTGGGCAGGGGCTTGTGCTGGCCTAAATATGACAAATCAGAGATGCCAGGGCAGAAGAGGTCTTGTACAAGGTGTCCAGAGTGGGAGACAGTCCCTACTGGCTAAGACTCAGATCCCCTGATGTCTGATCTAGAAAGTCCCCCAGACCTGGAGGTTACACTGGTCATCTCTGGCCTCAGTTCTAAGCTCACTGCTCGAGACAAAGACAAAGGAAAAGATGAGAATTAATAAGGCATCAGCTGCCTGCCTGACGTGATGCTAGGTACCATCACCATAGGAAGAACCCACTCAACACTCACAAATGTCATTTGGAGAACAGAGAAGCTAAGTCACACGTTCGAGGTCACACAGCTAGTAAGCGGCAAGTCATTCACTTACAGGTGCCACAATTGGCCTAATTCCCCAACCCTTTCCCACCGTGCTATGCTACCGAACTCCACCGTAAGGAAACCAATTCCGCTAAGTAGGTCAGGATGGTCGGTCTTGAGATCTCTATCAGAATCTAAATCCCACGCCCCCAAGAGGAATAAACCCTCCTAAGAAACAATGTGGCCATTTTTGACAGGGACAGGAAAAGCAGCAAGAAAGCACGGACTGCCTGCTGTGTGACCTTGCGCAGGTCACCCGACCACTGAGGCCTGATCTTCTCCCCGACAAGATGACCTCAGGGCTGAGGAGGGTTACGTGAGTAAATATTTGTGAAGCACTCCGAACAGTACCTGGCAAAGAGCAAATGCTGCATAAGCACTGGCTAAATACATAAAGTAACACTGTTGTTGTTTCTAAATCGCCAAGCCGTGACCGCAGTAGGGAAATAGCAAGCCTTCCATCTGCTTCGGCGACCTCACAGCATCCAAAAAGTCTGGGTCAGGAGTGGCAAGCCCTCCAGGCCGCTCTGGGGCGGTGCATCCTCACGCCCTGCCTGTTCTGGCCTCTGATAACTCACGACTTTCTTACCTTCATCTTAGGTCTGTGCAGTGTGATCCTAAGTTCCACACATCACGAGCTTCTACGTCTGACCCCAACTCGATCAGGTGGGCAGAGCTGGACCCGGCCGTGAACGAGCAGACTCAGGCCCGCGAAGGCAAGCTGAGGTGACTTAGCCACAGCTGAGAGCTGAAGTCAGGGGCCCACACCCAGTGGCCGAGCTACAACCACACACCCAGCCGCCACAGGCTTTTGTCCTTTTTTTCTTGTATATTTCAAGATATTTTCATTATGAAACATACTTGAAGAATATACAGACACGCATACATTTTAAGTAACAGTAATAAACTACTTTTAGTTTAAGAAATAGAATGCTACCTGAGAAACCCTGTATGTTCCTACCTTTTGGATAATAGCTTATTTACTATTTTAAAAAATACAAGCTGGATGTGGCTATGCACACCTGTAATCCCAGCACATTGGGAGGCTGAGGCAGGAGGATCACAACTTCTAGCCCAGCTTGGGGAACTTAGCAATTTAGCAAGATCGTGTCTCAAATGCCCAACAACCAATGAATGGCTAAAGAACATGTGGTTTTTCTATACAATGGAGTAGTACACTGCCATAAAAAAGGACAAACTAGAGATATTTGTATGTAAATGGATGTACCTTGAGAGCATACTCTTAAGTGAAATAAATCAGACACTCATGAGCACACATCGAATTGTTTCTCTGATATGAGAAACCATAAGTTTAAATAAGGACAAAGAGGTATAATAAATATTATATAAAAGGAAGATAATATTCAGAAGAGAGAACTAGAAAGAGAGAACAGGGAAAAGCAGGAAGGGAGAAAAGGAAGGAAAGGGGAAAGGGGAATAACGGAAAAATATGAATAAACCTGCCGTAAATAGGGAAGGAGGGAACAGAAGGGAGGGGTGGGGAAGAGGGGAAGAAACAAGATGCATCGTGTACAGGTACAAAATAACCCTGATGAATGTGATCATTATGTATACAATGTACCGATATGTATTCTTAGTTAAAAATTAAAAGAAAAAAAAGATCGTGTCTCAAAATCAAAAATAAACTTTTTTTTTCTTTTTTAAGGCTGGGGATTAATTCAGTGTGAAAGCTCTGGGTTCAGTCCCCAGTACCATAAAAAAGAAAAAAACAAGTTACCCAAGCCTATGACACAGAGTAAAAGTGTCCCTTCTGGCCACCTCACAGTGCAGAGATGCAGGATCAAAAACTTGTCGAGATGAAAAGAATGTTCTATATCTCTATCGTCCGGTGCCATAGCCACCAGCTACATATGGCTGCCAAACACTTGGAATGTGGTTAGTATGACTGAAGAACTGAATTTCAATTTATTTAATTTTTAATAATGACACACATGGTACCACACGATACTGTATTTTACTAAGAATGGGTGATTTTTTCTTTCCTATTAATAATACCTCATCCTCTCTTCCCACATCACTACATACTGATCTACCTTATTACGCTGAATGGCGGCTTAGGTGGTATCATATTTATTTAGTCAATTCCCTACGGAATGATATTTAGGAAGCTTCCAGTTTTTTGTTACTGCAAAGAATGAACCTATTTATGAGTCTCAGGGACCACGTGACAGATTTCACGAGGTGCGTGCTCAGAAGTGGGACTGCTCTGTCAAAGGGCCCGCAAACTCTGAGCTGGCTCAGTCTGTGACTCCAGCCCCCACCCGAGCTGCAGCCAGAAAGAGCACCCCAAGAAGCAGAGTGAGAGGCGCAGTGTCTATGGCTCTGAGGACAAGCGGCCACAAGCTGTCACTCGAGGCTTTGGAATCAGAGAAGATCTGATATCAGCACTCACTCTGACATTCATTTACTGTGGTTGGCAGAAAAAAATATGCCCTAAAAAATGCACACCTTAATTCCCGAATTGTGAATATTGTGCTAAATGGGAAAAGGTGTGGTGAAGGGGAGCATCTCGAGGGCAGACGCTTATCCCGGACTGTCCAGGGGCCCGCAGGTGCAATCGTGGCATCCTCCTAAGTGGGATGCAGAGGAGATTCAAGACAGAGAAGGGGGCACTCAGAAAGACAGAGACCAGAACATTGCAGCCCCAAGCCAAGGAAGACCAGCAGCCACCAGAAGCCGGAAGAGGACAGAGTTTCCCATAGAGCCCCTCACACCCCTTGGTTCTAGACGCTGGGCCTCTGGAGCTGTGAGAGAATAAATTTCTGTTGTTTTGAGCCACAAAGGGCATGGCATTGGTGGTTAAAGCAGCCACCACAAATGAACACACTCAGTGCGTGACTGTGAACCACTCTGAACTGCGGTTTTTACCTCTGAAAAGCAGACACCAGAGTTAACGTGGAGAGTTGTTGTGACAACCAGAGGAGATTGGCTCTAAGGTGCTGGCACAGTCCCCAGAATGGTCCAGGTGCTGGGCCAGGTAGAGTAGAGGTCAGGGCAAAAGCACCAAAGCCAATCTGGTGTCACTGCTTCCTGGAACCCTAGACGGGTGACTTGGGGTTGGATGAGATGATTCAAGAAAAGCACACACTAAGCGCTTGATAAATGCCACCTATGGTTCATTTGTATCACCGTGGGATTCACATTGGGGCCAGTATAACCAAATACCACCGCCCAGAAGGCTTACACAACAGAAAGGTATTTTCTCACAGTTCTCCAAGATGGAAACCCAAGATCAAGGTAGAAACAGGGTTAGTTTCTTCTGTTGTCTCTCTTCAGTTTACAGCTGGCCGTCCTGCAGGCACTCACACCCTTTGTGACCCTGTATGTGGCCTCTTCTTAGTTGGACATCAGTCAGACAGGAGTAGTGTCCACCCTAACGACCTCATTTTAATTTAGTCACCTCTTTAAAGGCCCCATCTTCAAATACAATCACATTCTAAGGTACTGGGGTTAAGGCTTCGAGATACGAATTTGGTGTGGCGGGGGGCACAATTCAGCCCAGAAGCACCACCACACCACCACGGTCACCATGACCATCACAAAAAGTCCTAAACCTCACATTTCTGAGTGAAGAAATGACAGTTTGGATGAACATTCTCTTCTAAAGGACCAATGCCACTAAGACTTCCAGAGTGATTCAAGTGGCTGAGTTCTTGGTGCTGAACGGTTTGCTTCGATTGTGTGGACAGCCGAGGTCCTGGATGGGGGAACGTGCTGGGCGGCTGCAGACACTGGGCCAGCCCCTGCAGGGACACTGGGCCAGCCCCCTGCCTGGCCCTTGAGACTCACCTAACAGGGGTTTCTCTGAAACCTCTGCAGCCAGATCCAAGATGTGTTTCTCCGAGAAAAAGAATGTGTTGTCTTGCTTTCTCCTCCCAGCCGCAGGGGCCAGGGCCTGGGGACCAGGGCACAGCTCCATCTGCCGGGTCCGGGGCGGACGATGGCGCGCTTAATGGAAAATGCAAATGAATTCCACCGAGGCTCCAACCTTTGACTCTGAAAAGGGAAGTAAACGATGGCACAACAAGTTAAAATAAAGAAGTGGGTGGCTTCTAATAACTCTGAGGCTTCCAGGAAAAGCCATTCTGAGAGAAAATAACCAAGTGAAAGAAAACTGAAGCACACAGTCTGGTGTGACCTCCTGGAACATGAGGAGAAGCCAGGTCCCAAAGGAGCGAGAGGGACAGCCACTGTACACGTACCCTGCCGGTGCATCTGCGGCCGGACAGTCCAGCGCGGGGCGCCTTCCCTGGGCCCTGAGCACAGCAGTGAGGACCAGGGTCCTTCCACACCATCAGGATTAGACACCCATCGGTCACTCAACTCATCTGCTGCATCCTCCCTCTCACTGCAGCCACGCAACAGTGAAAACACCCCTTCTGGAGCTCCAGCGGGACGGGAGGCACTTGCCATGTATCACCTCAGTGTTTTAAAATGGACTCGGGCATGGTGACCTGTAATGCAATAGAAAGGAAAATGGCAGAGTGCACTGCATGTGGGGGAAATGTGCATGTGATAGGTGCGCTCATGTCTACTGGTGAAAAACCTTATTTCATACTGCTTCACCATACTGCCTGTGTCTGAGCCTCGCCACCACCAGGAGCTGGGTGTTACTGTTCCCAAGCAATCAGCTCATCTAAAGTCACAAGGCCTGTGAGACAGCATGCTGGGACATGAACTCAGCAATCCAAGGCTCACAACAGTCACGTCACTCTGTCACTTTGATGGCTTCAAGGACACCCCATGGTCTTTAGCATAAACCTCCAAGCTCCATCCTCACACCCTAACCTGTCTCCCTCATCAGCCTTCATTTCTTCCACCACTCCCTACTCTTCCTCGCCCCAGGACCTTTACACATGCTGTGCGCTGTGCAAAGAATATTTCCACCTCATTCTCCAGGACCAAACCCACACCTCCTTCATCATCCACCCTTCACTTGCTCAGAGAAGCCCTCCTTTCCCTTCATCCCTTGATGTCTCTCACTGCCCCATTGAGCACCCACCCCACCTCCTCTGTAGCCATCACAGTCTACTTCAACAAACAACTACAGAATGACTCGCTGTAATTCTTGCAAGGCCCATCAGGACAGGCACCCCATCTCTCGTCTCCAGGGACACCCCTGGGGCTCACCATAGCACCGAGGGTGGCAGGTGCACCCTAGGTATTCACCAAAGGCAGGAACAAGCCAGCTTCCACTGGGAAACACGGGGACCTACACAAGGGTCAGCTCGGAACACCAAAGCCGGAGTCACACACAGCTTCACTGCCCATGAACATCATGGTACTGAAATGTGAGGAACTCTGGTTCAAATCCCACCTCTACAATTTACTAGCTTAGCATTTGGGTAAGTTACACATTCTAAATTTTCCTTTCCTTGCCTGCCAAAGGGGTGTCATAGTTATCTCGGTGTTGTTAAGGATGAAAGTGAGATAATGTAGATCATGGCAAGATTCAGAGTAGAAGCCTAAAAAGGTGAAGCTAGTATTAATATTTTTAACCAATGTTCTTCATAAAACCCTCTTAGGCTCCAGAAGGTGGCACATGACCAGACAGAGGGGACATGGGCACTAGTACACAATGCTGGAGAGAGAGCAGTCTGGGGCCAATGTCCAAGGAAAACTGGACTAAAGTGGAGTTACCAAAATGACAAAGGTTCTGCCCTTTGACCTAGCAATTCTACTTCCAGGAATTTTACTCCAGCATGTCATGTGACTTGTGGAAACAGGGTTTTTACTCCAGCCTCTTTACGCAAGTGCAGGCTGGAAATAACCTAAATGATCCCCTACAGAGGGCTGGCTATGTGACCCACGAGATCCTACATGCTGGAACACTATGCAGCTCTAAAGAAGAAGAAAGCTCTTATGGACCACCCAGGGTGTTTTCCAGGGGACACACTGAGCAAAAAAGGCTGAACACAGAACCACATGCATTTTTATGTTACCATCTATGTAAAATGGGTACATGAGAGCCTTTCTGTATTTCACTGCATGTACATAAAGCATCTCCGGTAAAATGAACCAGCAACACTGGTTTCTCCCAGGGCAGAAGTGGGTGGAAAGGAGAGGGTGGAGATGACTTCTCTGTAAGCCTCTTTGTACTTTCTGAATCATGAAATGTGAAACTGCACTGCTTAAATTAATATAAAAACCACCATGGCTCTCCTCTCCACCGAGCCCCCTAAAAGAGAAAGAAAGAAACAGGTGACATGATTTGCTCACCGTCATCCAACACTCAGGAGCCAGTCAGGATTTGAACTTGGCTTTTGATATCAAGTCAATGTTATCAATTATAGTTGATTCATTCATTCCTTTAATGCAAATTTATTTATTCAGCACTTAGTCTACATCAGGGGCTACCTTGTGTTGGGATACACAGGCCAGAAAATAAACACTGGCAGAAAAGAAAATGAGGGGCTGGGGATTTAGCTCAGTGATTAGAGTGCTTGCCTTGCAAGCACAAGGCCCTGAGTTCAATCCCCGGCACCACCAAAAAAAAAAAAAAAAAAAAAAAAAAAGAAAAGAAAATGAAAGAAAGAACCGTTGTCTTTCCCTTTTTGAAAAATTTTACTTCATTTTATTTTATTTTTTTACTACATACATCACAAATAGGCTGGCTGGGCTGGGTCTGACCAGCACAGTGAGGAGGCGGCAGGAGTTTGCCTTACTAGGCATTTCCCATTCAGGCTGGAGGAAAGAGCCACCACTCGATTCAATTTGGCTTTTTTTTTTTAACATCTTGGGAAAAATCCCAGTTTTGGTCTTTCCCAGAGAAGACCCCAAAATTAGATTTTTTAAAAAGGCCCAATCACCTGATTTGTACGTGTTGCAATTAATTCACTAAGTTGGCAGGCACTTTGGGGAACAAACAGATAGGCTGTGGCCACTATTTTATTTCACTGCGGTAATGGCCCCCACCCCTCAGACCTTTTACCCAGAGCCTACACTGGGTGTAACATAAATCTGCCCTTAGCACCTGTTGTGGCCTTGGGATGCCACTTCACTGTCCCGCGTCTGCTATCAGTTAATTAAAGGTTTGGCCCATCCCTGGCCAGGAGTCTCTTCAGCCCCACCAGCCATGTTCTCAGGCCCTAAGCTGGGAGCTGCGCCTTCTGAAACCAGGTAGGGCAAAGACACTAACAGGGCACAAACCTGGAACCAGCCTCAGCCCACATTCTAACTCCCGCCTACTTCCATCTACCTGTCCTGTACCACACTCAACAAAACTCTGCCCTGCATCACACTCGCCCTATCACTGATCTCTCTGTGGAGCCACAAGCCCCTCATAGTGTTATATATATTGTATACACCCCCAGATTCACTCTTCAAAGCGACAGGGAAAGCCAGCAGCACCCAAAGTCTCGAGAGGGAAACACACACCACGCAGAACCCTCCCAGCCAGGGCAGGAAATTGGATCTGGACTCCATGCCGCTTCCACCACCCCCACACCTGCCACTAATCCATTAGGTGGAAACCAGGTCGGAAGCAAGATTCTCAGAGTAGTGGGACTACTCATTGCTTACCATGGCCCTTTTGCCATCAGTGTTACTGAACTGTTACCAGAGACTGGCCGTGATGGGCAGGCCTTTGCCAGGCCTCGATTTGCATTTATTTCTATATCTCAGTTAATTTCCATACCAAACCAACGAAGTGGGTTCTATTATTCCCATTTTGCAGATGAGGAAACCTAAGCATGGGATTCACTTGCCCAAAGATGTAAGACTAGTAAGAAAGATGAAAGCTCTAATGCTACAAGATTCCAAGTCTGAGCTCCCAACCCCTCTGCTCTACACAGCCCCTGTGTCTGCCGGCCACAGAGCCAAGAGCCCGGACACCACCATCACTTCTCTCTGTGAACACCATCAACAGCTTCTTACCTCGCCCAGGCAGCACACTGCCCCGCACAGAAAGAAGACTTTTCTTTTTTTTTAATAATTTTTTTTCAGTAATGTGGATTGACCCCGGGTCTTCACAATGACCTATATCTCTAGCCCATTTAAATTTTTATTTTATTTTACTTCGAGATTTTTTTTTCTGCAAGCTGAAGTCCACAAACCAGTTTACTTGGTCAGTCTCTGACCAGCCCTGGGAGAATGGAAGTTCCGTAGAGGCAGAGGCCATGCTGAACTTGTTCACCACTTTATCCTGATGCTAAGCACATAGAAGGCACCCAATCAAGAAATATAAAATCTATAGATGCAGAATTGTATTAGACACTGGGGATTCCACCTAAGTCATTATGCAAGCTAGCCAAGTACTCTACCGCTGACTACATCTCTGGCCCAATATTTTTAAATAATGATATAAAAAGTGGTATTCGAGCTTGTAGGAAGAGCAAGCTTCTCGGTTCTGAAGGATCAGAAACTTTCCCTTCGCTGCTGTCAGAAGTCGGATCCTCCCGAGTGTCACCCGGGGCTGTGGGCCTGGGCCGAGGGGCAGCGGGTCCTGGGTCTGTCTGCTGGTGGCGGAGGAATCGCCAAGCACTGCAGAGCAGTGGTGCAAGCGGCAGATTTTGATGAAGGACCAACCTTCACAACTCTTAGAAGACAAAAGCCAGCCAAGGGACACACGCTGACTCACACAAACAAGAAAATGTTAGGGGTCAAGTTTGGACCCTGGAAAAGCCTCAACAGGAAGCAGGAGACAACTTCCTCTGGAAACCGAACACAGATAGAAGGGCCTGGGCATCCAAATTTGGGGAACAGTAAATACTAGCACAAACAGGATGCAAGTTCAAGGGTTTATCTCTGCTCAACAGCGCTCACTAAATGTCCGCAAGACGCAGAACACCGACAATTTCATTCCACCTAGAAGCAATTATATCATCGCATCATCATTTGGGGCTGCAAACCACTATATAATCATCAGAAAAATCCCCTTCTTTGGTACAAGTTAATCAAAATTGTGGGAAATACCGCACATCTTATTTACTCATCACTAAGCCACTGTAACTACCAAGTTTCTCGCAGCGCAGATTGTTTGGGTGTGGCCTGTAAACGCCACCCAACGTGATTCTGCGGTGCCTGCCAGATGATAAGCCAAAAAGTCTAGACACACGCGGTAGCTGAGAGTGACCATTACAGGAGCAATTACGCTTCTGACGCATAATATATTTAAAGCCTAGTGGGTGAGAGAGTGGTTGAAAGCCAGTAAGAGCTTCAAAGGTGGGAAACTGTGTTCTAGGTGAAAATGTGTTATTTGATAAAAGTTAGCTCCACTCTCTCATTGCACAACAAGATGATATGCTTTTTCGCAAGCAAAAGGAGTAAAGGGAAAGGAAAGTTCTCCCCAGGTAGTGTCACCAAGAATAAAATGCGTTGCACAGAGGGTTCCCGTATGGTCATTTCATGAAAGTCCTGGGTCTAATTCAAGTCCGTTTAATTCAACCAAATGCTTGGTGGTCTGATGTGTGCCAGGAAAGAAGCCACGAGGGACAAAGAAGAATCAAGTGTCTGTTCCCAGGCTGCTTAGAGTGTTGCTGGAAAAATCTAAAAGTAATACTATAAATGCAACTCCACACTGAGTGCTGTAACTGAGACAAGATTGAGGCAGAAAAGTTAAATCACATTCTGGAATTAGGAGGCAAACTGATGAAAGGTCAACTGGAAAATGTTGGTTCTCCATTCCTTGCTCACCACTCTAAAGAATATGGGCATGGAGGTTTGGAAAAGAAATTTTGCTAAGGAAAAAAAAAAAAAACCAAGCTTTTGTAAGTAAGAGTTTTAAAAACTCAAGGGAGCATGCAAGATCTTCCAAGAGACACCAGGTTAGGATGTAAATACCACTTTTTAACAAATATCTAGTAAACACCTACTACATTGGCTATAAAAATGAGCTCCTAAAAATAATAGCAAGGGGGCAAGGGAACTAGTAATTGGTCATGATTAATGAAAAAGAAAGGAAAGTCTAAAGAAGAGATGATAAACCGTGACTACATGGGCCAAGGTGGAGAACATGACTGAGTCCCGAAGATCAGGCGTGGGACTGCAGTAAACTGAAGAGCATCTTGTCTTTCTTTTGTTTTTGAAAGAAAAGCTGGAAACCTGAGTTTCTATGTCAACACTCTGAACAACTGAAGAAAATAATCCTTTTCTTTCCCTTCAAAATGTGATGCAGGTTGAACAATATATGTCTGCTGCCAAAGTCTGGCCCATGGGCCACCAGTCTGAGACCCTTGTGTCAGGGTGAGCGGAGAAAAATGTACCCAGCTTGTGACTGCAAGGGCAAAAGGGGTGACAAAGAGAGCGGTTGTGAAGGGTGCTGAGCTAGTTCTGTGGGAAAATGACCACAGCCCTGGGAAAAATAAAGTAATTGAGCCAATAAAATAAAACTCCAGATGCCTGTGGTATTACACTCAGCTCTACCATCTGCACAGCACTGTATGGAGTTTCTAAAGCTCTTTCTCAGGTTATCCTCTTTGATGACATTATTATCATCCCTGTTTTAGAAGGGGAAATTTTCTGGTTCAAAGCATTTAAGCAATTTGCCATAGCTATAGCACCAGAACTTGTATGTAGGACTCATACCTTTCTAGAACATCAAAGAGAAGAACTCCAGGCTACCTCCATCATCTTTGTGTCAAAGAATAAAGATGTCCTCCCCTCTTATCCACAGGGCATATGTTCTAAGGCCCACAGTGATGACTGAAGCTGCAGATAGCACTTAGCCCCTTACATACCATGATTTTTCTTCTATATACACACCTGTGATAAAGCTTGCTTTATAAACATGGGAAGAGATTAGTAATGACAGAAAATTATAACGATACAAGGTGCGATCAAAAAATAGTGAATGTTTAAATAAGAATTTATTATAGTAAAAGACACATCGCCATTAACCCCTCTCAAAATCCCTCCTCTCCCTTTGAACACACTTATCCCATCATTCTTGGCACTTTCTGACGAAGTTCTGGAAGTCCTTTTTCAGGAGTGTCTTCTTGTGGCTGACTCAATGTCCTGGATCAATTCAAAATGTTTACAGCTGACAACATTACGGCGTGTCCTCATCTACCTTATTCACCATTGTATGATCTGGGATTGTACGATCTGGATCTTCCCCAAAGTCAAAATAACCATGAAAGGGAAATGTTTTGAATCATTTCAGGACCTTAAGGCAGCTGTGACAGCACAACTAAAGGCACTTAGGACGAAGGACTTCCAGAGCTGCTTCAGAAAGTGGCAAGAATGATGCGATTGGTGTGTTCAAACTGGGGGGGGGGGCATTTTGAGAGGGATAAATAGCAAAGTGTATTTTACCGTATACATTTCTTTATTTAAATATTCACCATATTGCTTGATCACACCTCATATACTGTAATAAAATTTTGTCCAGAGGAGTCATTGATGGATTCCTGGCCCTTTCTTCTGGTGATGCTGACACATTAGCCCTGAAGTTTGATGTGGAAAGTTGTACCAAATTTCCTCGAGATGTTCCGATGTGCAACTAAGCTTGGTAACACTAGTCTAGACCAAGGTTTGCAACCGGGGTGACTTTGCCCCCCTGATCCCCAGGTTTGGTTGTCCACTGTGGAGAATGAGTGCAGAGGCTGCTATGGGTGTCTGGCGGGTAGAGGCCAAGGCTGCTGTTAACAAACCCACAATGGACAGGACAGCCTCACGACAAAGAACTCTCCAACCCAAAACGTCAATAGGGTTGAGGCTGAGCAACCCTGGTGAGGACTCTGGTGTCTGATGCTCGCACTGTGGTCTGAGCATCAGCACAGTCAACGACAACTTGCAGTGTGCTAGAGATTCAGGCCCCAGCCCAGACCCACTGATTCCGATTCTGTGGCTCTCCAAGCAATGTGTACTCTGAGAAACGCTACTGTGTACCAGGTTTCCTTGGCCATCAGGAAAAGGCCCCGCCATAGCAGGCCAGGCTCACTGCTTTGCAAACAGGAAAACTGAGGCCCAGGGCAGCTGAGAAAGTGGGCCACGGTCACAGCCTTGCTTTGGCAGAGCAGAGACCAGATTCCAGATCTCTATTTCTCTGGTCTGTGTTATGTCTCAGATGCCAATTAGGACCAAAGCATGGAGTCGGTCATCAACTTTGCCTTCCTGAAAAAATCAGGTTGACCTTTGGGAGGTATATGTGGAGCTAGGGGCGAAAGGACGGGTCATGATGGTTTTCCGGGGGTCTGAAAAGAATCTATTGTTCAGCTCATGAAACAAATTTAAAATAAAAAAGAAGTATCCCAAACACCACAGAGGATTACCACATTTACCCATGAATTCTGCCCCCAGATACTTTACAAGGAAAACAGCTACAGAGCTCTCAAACTCCCGGTAGGCAGCCTGATGAAGCTGAGTGCTCCAAATGATGAAAGACAGCAAAAGTCCTGTGGTCTCCCTGTGACATCTGGGGAAGACTTCCAAAGACTTTCGAATCAAACGGCAAGTGTAGAAGGGTTTACCCCGAGGATTTATGTGGCTGAGCTCACAGGCAGGTTGTGACGAGGCCTGAAGCAGTTTAGTTTAGACTAATACAGGCACACATCAGAATCAATAGTAGATTTCTCGCTTTCAGTCCATGGGAAGAGGACAAAAACAAATTCTACTAGTCTTCCAGGTTCCGCATAAGCTGACATATACTCCAGTTCCACAAATGACTGAAGGAACCCAGAAAAGTCCCTTAACCCTCATATTTGCACGGGATCCAAATGTTGTCGGAGCCAGCTCAATGAAACACAATGCTCAGTGTCACAAAGAATGAGCAAAATAGGAGAAGGTTCTCCGACAAGAACAGGAAAGGGATGAAGAGAAAAACTAGAGGTGCTGCTGTTATTTGGCAATCAACGGAAAACGAACTTGAAGACAGGTGCGTGTGCGAGACAGATTCTTAGGCTGACACCTCAAAATTAAGGAAAGGGATGGAGAATGAAAGCCGGGGAGATAGATCATAAATAACTACGTAATTTTAAGTAGCACAGAATTATATACAGAGTAAGTTGTACAAATAATTATGATAGGTTAGCCAGTGGCAGGGGTAGATGTTTACCAGGTCTTCCCCGGGCCATCGTGGAAAAACAAGGAGATTTGATGAGTTCCATTATTCCCCACAACCTTTATGAATTAACTCAGTGGATGGGGCTCTCCAGAGGGTGCCAGCGGCTGAAGTTGGGCTTCTGCTTTTAATGAAGCCAGTAGATAATGATATCATGTATTATCCTGCTATAGAAATGTAGTATTTTTAAAGGGGGGAGGGACAGACAGAGAACGGCCTTTATACATTTGAAGACTACAATAAAAGCCTCTAAAATTCCAGAATATGTTACGGCTGGAAGTATCACAGTTAAAAAAAAAAAAAAGTCAGCTTAAATTTAATAGCCCGTTTAAATTCCTAGTTGATGGTAATTAGAGAGCAGGCAGTATTTCTTTAAACGCTGCTAGACAGAACTTAATCCAATTTAGGTAATCACTAACCTTTGCTTTTTTTTCTGTCTTTCTCTCTCCCCTAAATGAATCCAAGGATTGATCTACAAAGGCCATAAACTGGCAAAGCATAAGAAAAGAATATTTAAAGGGGGAGATTGGGTGACTGGAACCTCAAAGAGCCAAGTCCAATTAAAATGGAAACAGGTCTCTCAGGCTCCCTAATTTATACGGGCTAGAAGCTGGCACTGAATAACAGAGGCATTCCAAGAAGTGAGGGTACTCACGCCCCCACTTTTCCCCTCTGGGAGCCTCATCCAGGCTGTCAATCACCAGAGCTTGCTCAGCAATGTGACAGCCATTTTTCTTCCCAGGCCAACTCCTGTAGTTCTCCACATCCAAAGATCTACAGGGCTCACTCTCTCCTTCCACGGAATACCTACTGTACCTATTGTCACAATGTTGTCCCTCCGGCCTCCATTGTTCCAGCACCTCCTAGCAATCTTAGACACCCCACATTGCTCTGGCCTTGAATTCTGATCCAGAAATTTCCATATGAACCACTAGGAACTTCTTGAGAACTTTGGACTCTGGGTTCTGCATGCAAGGCCTTCAAGAATAGATATAAAATGTACACCAAGGAACAAGAGGCTAAGTTAAAGGCTGTGTAACATTGAGAAATTAACACATTTCTCTGAGCTTGTTTTCTTTTCTTAAAAGAAGGAAAGTAATATCTCCATGCCCAGCTTTGGGGGAGGCTCAAATACCATTATTGCAGCTGGACCTCACTCACAGTTGCTGCCCAATAAATCAGTCAGCACATTCGTTCCAACCCTATGAAATTCAAAGTAAATCTTGGATCCGTAGGCCTTGCCAAAGTGCGAATTAACTCAAGTTTGTTTTTGACAACCCATCGTCACCTTCTGTCATCTCTGCCCCCAGTCTTCTTCTTGGTTCCCATTGTGGACTCTTCCCTTACAAAGCAATGACGTCTGCTTACCAAGGTGTCACTCTCTCTGTTCCCAAATTCCAAACCTGTTATCCTCTACAAAATATTTTACTCCCAAGTGTCAACAACTGAGATATTAAGGCACACTGACTTGTTAACAAATGATCATATCTATAAGTGTTGCCTTTAATAAGAATTTACATTTTCCACGTAGACCAGCAACTCTAGGGAACAAATTTTTAATGGTAGACATTGTAGGACAATTTTAGAGGGACTCGGGTGCTGTTTCTCAGATTGGCCCCGTATTGGTCTAGCTCTGCAAAAAGAATTAAAAGGAAAAAGGCTGCAATGTAAGAAAGATGTCTGCATATTTTACCTGGTATGTGGACAGTACAAAAGAAATGGTCACAGAAAAATGTGCACATGCACACCCACAATTCCTTAGGACAGAGAAATCTGAAAAAAAGATTAAGTTCAGGGAGTCCTTAGTGAGCTCAGTCTTCTGCAGATAAATGGCTTGTATGTTGAGCATACATTAAATGAATGAGCAAACTGCAGATTGTACCATTTAAATCTGGACCCTCAGCCTAAGGTTTTCAGACAGTATAACAGTTCCCTAAAGGCAAAATTAGAGGGTTTTTTTCAATACTTGTGACATTAAAAAAAAAGAAACAAAATTAAAAGCCACCAAAGAAATCAATAATAAGATGATATAATCAATGACTGGGGGATCAGAGGGAAAGACATCCCCCCCACACACAAGCCTAAAGTAACAATCTGAAACCCATTCTGAGCTCCATCCCTTTGTGTGGCCTTAGACAATTATTCAAATCCTCTAAGCCTCAGTGAGTTCCTCTCTATAATGGGTACATAGCAATCCCTACATCAGTGTATGGCAAGGATCATATATTATCATTATTTTAGTGCACAATGTGACATCATAAGACGTCAACAGGTGTTTGCACCCCCCCTCGTTGTTTGTATAAGGGGAACATTTTCATAATGTTCAAACAGAACATTACTGACATCGCATCCACTGAGATAAATATGCACCTATGGCTCTGGACCTGACAGAAACGAGGTCTTATTCTTGCGAAACAAACTAGACTAAGCAAGAGTCTAACAACCTTTTCTTTAGCACCTTTCTTCCTTCACACATTAATGGTTCCAGCAGTTAGACACACCAATGAAACACAAAAGACCGGGGTAGGGGTTAGAAAAACTGGAGACAACTTTGCGGGCTGACCAAGCATTGCTTCTCTTATCTGCAAGGCTATAGCCTGCAGAAAGCAAGCACTCTCACCGGGCCCTTCTGCAACCAGAGAGACCGAGTTGCCTGGTTCCACAGCAGGAACCTTCCTCAGTTGTACTGGGAACTTCACGGGGTCTAAATTCAAAATGCGGCTGAATTGGTTTCTGCAAGCTCCGTTTCCCCTCCTGACCTGCTTGCTGCAGTTTACTAGGGCTCAGCACTACGACACTTAGCAGTTGATATGGCAATGAAACGTCCTCACTGCAAACTAGCGGTGGTCAAGATCGCCAAAAGGAGGTCAAAAGGGGCAGCCTGCAAGGTCGTCTATAGCTTCCACGGGGTGGAGGTTGGAAGCCATCGGAACTGCGGCCGTCACTGGACTGCTCTGGTCCTGGCTGGCCCACCTGATTTTTGCAAGCATCGCTTGGGCCACGGGTCCAGAACTCCGCCCCAGCAGGGATGCCTGGAGCCTGCAGCCCAGAACGTTTGCTGTGCGGGTCTCGGGAGCAGGCGTGCAACTGAGCTGCAGCGCACGAGCCTTCCGTCTTGCGCTGTAATTGAAACCTTGCACACCGCAGGACCGCGGCGGCGTCTATAAATACTCACCGCCTTACTGCTGAGGAACAGAGCGCGGGCTCGAGCTCCGCGGGGGAAGCGGCGGCGGCCTGTGATCGAGGGCGGGGGACGCGTAGGACCCGGGGAAACCCCTACGGCCAACCGGGGAGGCACCCCAGAGCTCAGTCCCGAAGCACAGCTCGCAAGTACACAGCCCGCTCTGACCCCGAGTGGAGGTCTTTAAAAAAAAATAATAGTGGGCAGGAGGGCTGGGAAGGGCAGGTCCGAGCCACCCAACGCGGCTCTGGAGCGCCCCCTGTGCGCAGCAGCTCGCCGAGCGCGCACAGTAGGGTCGCAGAGACTCGCAGGGCCAAACGCGGGCGGGCGGAGAGCGGTGAAGGACGGCGGACACGCGGCTCCGCGCGCCCCGCCACGGCGGCCCGGGCCGCCCCCGCCCTTCCCGCCGCCCGTCCGGCCCGCCGGCTGCCGAGCGCGCGTCCGGCGGCGCGCGGGACAGAGTGGCTGCCGGCCCGCCTCGGCTCCCACGCGTCCCTGCAGAGCTCCGGGCGGGCCGGGAAAAGGCTGCTTCGGAGCCCGCGCACGGTTTGCCCCTCGGGTCGAGGAAGAACAGACAGACCGCGGGGCTCAATGTGGGTCCCGCGATCCGCAGCATCCGTCCCCCTAGCCCGCTCTCCGCGCTCCCCGGCCCGCCCCGACCGCCGACGCCCCGCGCGGCTCCCGACCCCGCCCACACCACGGGGGCGCGAGTCTGCACCCCGGCGCCCTCCCGGAGCGGCCGGCGACGGGGTCCTCAACCTGTGGTCCCCGTCCCTCCGGATCGTGCCGGGCGCTTTCCTCCCCAGTCCCGCGCCACTTCTGGGCCCTGCGGCGCGGGCCTCCGGGGGCTCCCCACTCACCCCTCGGGGTCCCCGGCACGAGTCACCGCCGGCCGCGCACGCCCGCCGCTCGCCTCCGTCCGGGCACAAGTTTCCGGTGTTGTGGAGAAAGTTTTCTCCCTGGAGAGAAACGAGCTGCGCTCTCCCGCCTCCCTCCCTCCCTCCCTCCCTCCTTTCCCGCGCTGCCCGCCGCCCGGTCGCGCCCGGCCTCGGATTTTCTCCAGCGCGAGTCCGCGAGGGCCGAGCGCGCGGAGCTGGCTCCCGGCGCCCGGCCGGCGACACGTTGCCCTCCTCTCTCAACTTACGGCTGCCTCCTCCCCCTCTTCCTCCACCTCCTCCTCCCACTTTTCCTGCCCTGTGTACATCGCTTTAGCCTCTCTCCAGCCGCCCTCACCTCGCTTCCCCCCATCCCGCTGCTCCTGCGGCACCTCGCCAGAATGGGAAGAGGGGCCCGTGTGCTTGCAGCCAGGTAACAATCCCCGGAAACACACACTCTGGGACTTAAGAGCCAGCCCGGGTCGGGGGAGCGGGGTGCTGGGCTTCTCTCTCCAAGATGAGATCAGCCTCTCGCTCCTGCCCCACCACAGAGAAGTCTGCCGAGAAGCCAAGAGACGACTCTGGGGCTCGCTTAAAAGGAGCAGGACGGAGGCTGGGAGTTGAGCTTGCCTGGCAAGCGCAAGGCTCTGAGTTCGAGCCGCAGCAACACCCTCCAAAGGAGCAGGATCCCGTGGAACAGCAGACTAAAGCCTACAACTTTACCTTTAAAAAGTTCTCAGACCAATTCCAAAACTCGTTTCAAGTGCACTAATGAAAATGTAATTCCAGTGGAGTCTATTAGAGTTCCAAAATATTTTCGAAGCTCCCCAATTCTCTTTCCAGAGGAAGGTTTAATACACTGGAGGCTCCCTCAGAATTGGAAACCACAGAAAATCAACTAATCTGAACATTAAAAATGTAAAATTATTTGCAAAATCTTTTTTTCAGCAGGTGTTCAGAATTTGATGCAGCTGTTAGCAGGACTTACTGACTTGCGTAATTTCACCCTTTGGTTTAGCAGGAAATACTTTTCAAATGCTGCCCGAGCGCATATCGCACTTAGGCTTTGAAACCACAGTGACATTTGTTGAAGAAAAGAAGATGTATGTTTCTTTTTTGGGTCAAAACTGAACAAAATTTGTCTTCGTTTTGGTCAGTGTAACCTCCGGAACCTGTGTGTTAGGGTTGCTATACGGTGGTGGTAGTGGGGGGCTTGCTCGTCCTGGGATGTTAGATAGTGCTAAGGGATTCCCAAAACCAAGTCTAGGATGATGAGGGGCTCTTAAATCTCACCCCGGGAAATCATACAGGACAAGAGAGCTTGCACAGCCCACCGGCCTGGGGAAGAGAAGCTTGGAAGGGCAGTAAGCAGGGCGGCGGCGTATGGGAGAGCTAAAACCTGCAGCCTTGGAGATTAGCCAAGTTAGAGAACTTCACTGTGACCAAGTTTACTCATACAAATATGGAGGTAAGAGTAATAGCTGTCTCTTAGGATTGTTATGGAGGATTTAATGAATTCATATAGAGAAAGTACATGGAGTTCGTGCTGGAATTCAAAAGATAGCTATTATTATTATTACTGATCTGGAAACCGGGAGCTACATAGTTCTACCAGCTCGCAGGAAGATTAATCTGTGAATATCCATTCCACATTTCCGATTCACCTTTAGTCTTTATGTGATCGTGACACATTCCTCCCTCCGAATCCCCCTCCATTCTGCTCCACTCTATCTTTTTTCTATAGCATCTCTCACTTTGTAACATATTATATGAATTATTTTTTTCTAAATTTATTCTCTCTCCACCTACTTCTCTCAGGCTACAACTACCAATCAGCTCTTCAAGGCGCAGATTTGTGTTGTCCACGGACATTGCCCAAGCTCCTAGACCAGTGTGGGACACACAGAACACACCAGATACCACGTGAATGAGTCCGTGAATACACTCATCTAACAAATGTATTCCATACTAATTGCTCGTGGTGGGCATGCCATGGTACACTAAGAAAAAAATTAATTGGTTGTCCTGCCCAAGGATGGAAGAGGCTCCCTCGAGAAGAAGTAGCTTTCTGATGACAGGAAATTTTCACAGCATCTGAGGATATCAGCATGGTCAGCATGGTGGGACATCATAAAAAAGTATTCAAAGACTGGAAGGAAGCTTTAAAGAGATTGGAGTCTTTTCTAAATTTAAGAGTTGCTATTTTTGTAAACAGTTTCCTTAAAGTGAGGAGTAGCCATGATTTTGGTGTAAGTCAGAACTTCTCCAGTGCCAATATATTACCCTTGTCACCACCCAATTTTTAACCAGAATTCTAACTAAATGTCAATGGAACATTCCTTTTCTGACTAAGAAACAATCTTGTTAGGGGGAGCCAATATAAATCATTCTGTTTAAATTTCATTTATAGAAGAGGAAATCCTAGAACTCTATTAGACATATTAAGTACAGAGTTTGCCACGTGCAGCCTCTGAGTTAAGTTAGCCCAATAAGGGTTCCTGCCGAAAGAGTTTCTCTTAGGCAGCTCTTTTAGAACTAAGTATAGCCAGTCCACAGATTTGTCCTTATGATGGATCCTGGCCCTTCACTGGGCAAATCCGAGTCCATTCCAGGAATGTGATCACGCATGCACACACACACACACACACACACACACACACACACACACACACACAGTGGGGTGTGTATGTAGAACAAAAGCTTAAAGTTAAGTCATGATTTTATCTGAACTCTGTATCCTAGAAGCTGCAGATTGGCTGCCTAATAGTTAGGTAACTATTAGATGTAGAGCGTTTGAACCCCACGCTGTCAACGTTTTTTGAATGGCTTGCCAATATTAAAAAATCAGAAAACTTCATACAAAAGAAAATATGGGTTTTCAGTCTGCCTTGAAAACTCAGGAATCCCTGGCAGGGCTGTCGCTTTAGCCCACAGGACCACAGTTGGCTAACTCTTAGACAGGACACGTAGTTTCCAGTTTGCCACAGTCGCAGCCACTCCCTTCTTCTCTTCCCAGCCTGCTGCTCCATTTCCCTGTGAGGAGGGGCCAGAGCTATGAGCAAGCAGAAATTACGCAACGGTATGGCATGGGCTCAAACCATTTTTCCCCTAGCAAGAGAACCCATTTTTCCAACAAAATTTTGCTTGGAGCCACATAATTTGAGCATTAACGAGGTAAAGGATGCCACTGAATAGATGAGGAGGCGAGTGGACATCGAGATGGGAGAAGCAGAGGCCCTTTCTGGAGCTACTCTGGAGTCAAAACCACTTTTCAGTTGCTGCTTTTCCAGAGGCCTCTTCTCTTTCTCTTTTGTTCCCATCACAGTGTCTCCCCACTCATCCCATTACTCATTTCCACCCCAAAAGATCTAATCAGACCAAGTTCAGGAAGATTTTGGTGACTCATCCAAAGTTATACCCAAGCAAGCAAGAATGAGGCTTGATACCAATTCTGTGTCTTCCTCCTAGTCTGCTACACTGCCTCATCACTGAATGATAACAAATCACTTCGATTTACAGAGTCATAGCATTGAATGCCTTAAGAGTCTGGTATCCTGAGAGTGTAAAACAACTTCGGCTAACTTGCAGTGCAGAAACTTACGAGTCCAGTTCAGACCACATTCCACAATACTTCCATGTCCCGATGTCTCCTACCTTGTAATTAAAGTGTTCCATTGAAAAATGACAACACATCCTTCCCTAAGTCTTCTTCTTTTTATAGATGGAAAAAAGGAGGCCCTGAAGGTCTAAGATTGCTTGTTAGTGCCTCGGACAGAGATTCTGAGGAGCACAAGAAAGTCTCCTAGACACACAGACATTAGAACATAACTTTCCAGTTCCTCAGAACTGCAGTCGTAAAATAAGTTAATATGGTTACTTATGATGAATACCAATCTAGATACAGAACCTGCGAAATCCACAGCACCTCACCATCCATAAAACAGGACCATTTGAGAAATATGCTCAGTGTGTGATCTAATGCCAGAGTGTATAGCCAGCGAGTGACCTTTGGTATAGCAGGAAGAGACAGCACACAAATGAAGAAAGCTTGCCCTTCTTCACCCTCCTTCCAACAAGCAGTAGAAAAAAATAAGTACCCTGAAGTTTGTTTTGGAGAGAATTCCCATGACATAAAGAACAAAAAAGTTTATTTTAGTGCCTGTCATTCTCTTCTTGAAAGCAGTGGGGATTTCTAGTATGTTGGTTTTTACTACCTTTCTTGTCCTTTGGTATCAAGGATTAATCTGTCCTCCATTCTAAAGTTGCAAGCTGTTCATAAAAGCCCAACGTATTTTGAGAATAGCTTGAATAAGCAACTCTTAAAGGTAAAAGGAAATTTGGTGGTCCTACATGAATTGCCCTAGGATGATTTCGATTTCAATTTTCAATTTTCCTTGCACAATTTTCCTTTGCACAAATATCGGATGATCCCGTATTTGTGTCAAGTAGTGGAGATTTACCAGCGAACAGGAAACACGAGGTTCCCACCACCAAGGAGCAGAAGACCGGCAACAAACAGAGAAACAATTTACAGAGAGATCATTGCAAGTACTGGTGGGTGCTGTAAAGAGAATGAAATAGGACACTATAGTGGCTGGAAGGAAAAGGAAAAGCGCTTTTTCTAGCATCATCAGAGATGGTTGGTTACTTTGAGGGCAAGTTAAATGATCACAAGGAACAGAGGAGGACCTGAGTCAGGAAGAAGTGTGGTGAGTTGGCGAGGGCTGGGAGGAGGCCCTATGGTCAGAGCATAGCAAAGAAATGGGGAGGGAGCAAGATGAGATCTGAGAAACAGCTCCAGGTCAGACCCAATAGGCAGGCCATGGTTAGGAGCTCAGTCGCTTATAGGAAGTCATTTGAAGGTTTTAGATTGTGAAATGTAGTTTGGATCTTGAGCATCCCCCAAAGGCTCATGAGGTAAAGGCACGGTCCTCAGTGTGGTATCATTGGTAGAACCTTCAAGAGGTAGGACCTATTGGGAGGTCTGTGGGTCATCCAAGGAGATTGTGGGACCCACACTCCTTCTTCTTTCTCTTTTTCATTCCCCAGCCATGAAGTGAATGATTTTGCTCTACCATGTGCTCCCATCATGATGAGCGGCTCTGCTACTGGCCCAAAACAGCTGGGCCTGACAAGAACAGAAAATGTGATCCAATAGAGCTAATAGGGCCATGAGCCAAAACAAGCCTTTTCTCTTTCTAAGTTAATTGTCTCAGATATTTGTGACAGAAAGCTGACTGACATAGTTAGGAAACACAGTAGTACCTCTTATCCGCATTTTCATTTTCCATAGTTTCATTCATCTGCTGTCAACCATAGTCCAAAAACATTAAATAGAAAATTCCAGAAATAAATAATTCATATATTTTAAATTGTACATGCCATTCAGAGGAGCACAAAATCTGGAACTGTCCTGTTCTGTCTCACTCAGGATGTGAATCCTCACTCTGCCCAGTGTGTCCGTACTGCATACACTACCCTCTTGTTAGTTACTTAGTAACGGGCTCTATTAGGGTGCCTGTCACTACTAATAAAATAACCTTTATTTTACCGATAATGATCCAAAGCACAAGAGTAGCCCAGATGACAGTTCGGATATGCCAGTCAAAGGCCAGAAAGTGCTCTCTTTAAGTAAAAGCTCTCAAATTTAATAAAGAAAGGAAAAAAAAATTTATGCTGAGGTTGCTAAAAATCTATGTTAATTATGTACGAATGCTCTGTGAAATTGTGAAGAATGGGAATAAATTCGTGTTTGTTGATCTTGTACCTCAAACTGTAAAAGTTATAGCATGGGATAAGCACTTGGGATAAGTTAAGGGGGGGAAAAAGCGCTACATTTGTGGGTGGAACACACAAACAGAAAATGTGACCCAGTGGACAGCAGTATGTTGCCAGAGAGCAATGAGCCAATAGAGGACTTGAGCAAGGAATCTCCTGAATCGAATACTGCCACGCCATTTACTACAGGTAAGAAATGGTTCCATAGATTCAGGGATAGGTTTGGATTGTAAGATACGAAAATTATGGGAGAGGCTGTATCTGCCAATGAAGAAGCTGCTGCCACATTTCTGGCAGAAATGAAGAAGTTGATTAGGGAGAAAAGACGCCGTCCACAACTAATCTTCAACTGCAGTGAAACTGCAAGGTCCTGTACTATCAATGGCTCCTGAAATCCACCAGGGGTCTTAGATCATATCCTCTGCAGAAAGGGAGAACTATGGTAATGCAGCCTCACTTCTACATTAGGAATATCCTACTGGCTGATGTGTGGTAGATGAACTAGAAAAAAAGGGCAAAAGTGAAGGGTCAGTGGTCCCTTGGCGAAGATAGCTACCCTATGGTAGCCAAGGACAAGATGGCAGTGTCCCATCAACACAAGAAACCAGGACAAAATGAGGGTCTCAGGTCCCCCTAGAGTGTCATCACCACGTACCGACCCACCTCCCAACCCTTCCCTATTCTCAAAAACCCTCCCGTTGTGTTCTGTGAAACCCAGAATCTATCACCAGCCAAATCCCCCATATTTCAGGTTCTTAGAACAACCCCCGTGTCCCAATTCAGTGGTTCTTAAACATTGTGATCTTATGACATGCTTACAAATGTCTGAGGACTTCAAAAAGCTCTTATGTGGCTTAGATCTATCCATACTAACTATATTTGAAATTAAGTTTAAAATAACAATAGTAGCATCTCCACCTATTTAATGAAAAATAATTACATTTTTCCAAAACAATGTGAAGGAATCGAGAAGGACAGCATTTTATAAATCTCTGCAAATCTCTTTAATCTGTGGCTTAATAGAAGACATCTGGATTCTCCTATCTGTTTCTACCTTCAGCCTGATGTATTTCGTGTGGCCTCTGGAATGGCTGAACATTTGTGAGAAAACGACAGTGGAAAAGTTAAATGATACCTTAGCATCCCTGCACTTCTATGAATATAATTTTGGGGTTGTGGGTGTCTGGTGGGGTCCCATAGATGCCCCGGGGTTCCTGAAGAATCACTTCTAACGGAACTCCGGCTCTCTTGTGAGGGCTCTTTCTGCCCCCAGGTCCTCCGAAATGGTGTCGTTGTCGTTTCTCTTCCAGACTCTGCAGAGCTGTGCTGAAAGTACAGTATCTGTTTTCTTTATTATTCATTCCACAGCCAGACTGCAGTCCCTTCTGAAAAGTCCCCACAAAACCGTCAGACTGTTGGCTCACTAACTCTCCTTGTTCTTGTCACTGGGGACTCCTGAGTTATCCCCCTCTTTCCTTGAATTGTCACTCTTGGTTTAGAGTCGCTCTTTTTTTTTTTTTTTTTTTTTTTTTTTTTTTTTTTTTTTTTTTTTTTTTTTTTTTTTTTTTTTTTTTTTTGGTGCCAGGGATCAAATTCAGGCCCTTGTGCTTGCTAGGCAAGCACTCTAACAAGTGAGCTAAATCCCCAGTGATAGTCACTCTTTCACACATTGCTCCTGTCATAATTCTCAGTCAACATCCACAGAAAGAATCTTTCCAATATCCTGGCAGTTCAGATCCTTTGTTTCCACTGCAATAACATTGTCTGCTCTGCAGCCCACTCTGGCTCCATGGTCAACCTTTGACCCTGTCATTTCCCGTGAACACCTTCTTCACTCTGTTCGCCACCTCCCATCTTTCCAGGTCATGCCACGCTCTAGAACTCCCCACACCCATCCAGCTTCATCTCCCCAGAGAATCCTGTCTCAGTACACAGCTCATCCCTCTGTCCTTATTTCCCCACCTGGCCTGGACAACAAAGTCCCGTTTCTTTATGAACATCGTCACTTAAACACTGGACACCCTGGTCCTGTGTTCACTTCACTGTGTTTTCTTTGCTAAGCCAAAACTCTGTTCAGTCTGATTCTCCTTCTGCTGCTATGACTTGCTTCTAGGAAATTCCATGGAGCCCAAGCGGGGCTTATGAGCACTATGTGAAATATTTGGTATGGTGCTTGGTACACAGTGACACATTTTTTAGTGGCAAAAGAAAGACAATTAAACACAGCATTCAAAACGGGGGATTTTTATATGTTTATTGTCTATAATATTGGTTCTGTCAGATAAATACTCCCAATTACTTTACAGTAAAGCCAAGTATTGTACTCTGTTCTCAATTCGGCTGACCTTTCTTTATATATTCACGAGTATTGTAATAATGCATACTGTTGAATATAAAGAAGACTCCAGTAAGTGGCCCAAGAACATGGAAATCAGATGATAGTCTGAAAAGTAAAGCTTGGCATGCATACCTTTCCCACTGCCAAACAGATCAAATAAAAATAAGAAGCATAATCTTATTAATCTAACATGATAATGAGGAAAACAATCTGCACTGGATGTATAGAAAGGCAAGTGGTATAAACAGGAATGTGTTCGTGTCTACTTATTCTTGTCTGTGGAGGAGACTGAGAGAAAGGAGGGAAGAGGGAGAAAGAGGACAAAGGTGAAGTTTTGAACCAGCTCAATCCATCTAGGCCAGTTGCGGCGAACCTCCGGCAGGCATGCTGCAGCAGGCTGTTTGTATCATTGAGAGCTCTAAAAGGTTCGCCATCACTGATCTAGGCTATGGTTGAAAGGCACAGCGGTTAAGGGGTCAGAAAATTCCTTGCAGCAACCTGGCCATCTTTCCTCAAACTCAGAGCCCAGCCCAAACCTCTAATTGCAAATTTAGTGTGCTGGCCACCAAGAACACACGTACAGTGTGCAACCCATAAAAAGTAAGATTCTAGAGATTAACTCATGCCAAGTAAATTCTCCACAGACTGATGTATGAAATAAGATATTAATAAATATATAATCAGTATGTGTTTCTAGGACTCTTTGTCTAAAATCACATTTACAAATTTTCTCATTCGATGAAAGAGTTGCCATTAGTAGGCAATGTATTTATTTTCCATTTCAGTGTAAATCTGCCTTTGCAAAATGGAATTCACACCAAGCTTTGCATATGTGTCTCTTCCCTTTTTGTATTCTCTCTCTCTTTTTCTCTCTCAGACAAGTCCACATAAATATGAAATCTATGTACAGCAATTCCAACTGGTATAAATATAAATCTCAGACATACAGTGCTGGGAATTTTGCAAGCAGAGTCTCACTTACTCCTTAGACAACACCAAAGAAACTGAGGTCAAAAGAAATAACTTAGTCCTTTTGCAAGGCTGCATAACTTCTTGAAGGTAGAAATAACCACAACTCGTACAGTTTTCTTTCCCGTTGTTTGTTCTTTTCTCACTTCAGTCGTCTTGACCTCCCAATGTAGGAGCAGGGAGTTACAGAGTTGTTTGAGGAAGATAAATATTCTCACCAAATCCACCCACTTTAGGGTAGACATGGGAAATGAGGAAAATCCTGCAGGAGCGGAATGTGGGCAAAGCAAAGATGTCCTGTCCCCAAGCAGCAAGTCTACCTGGTGGTGTCAGTGAGTCCGATTCGCCCACCATGAGCTAAGCCAACCTTCACAAAGAACTCTCTGTTCGCTCTATTCACTGAGGCCCAGCTCTGGTCTGACAGGAGCACAGACCGGTCCATCGCTCAGCATCTGCTCCGGTTCTCCTAGCTATCATCCTCATGTTGCCAGAGGGTTGCTGTTTCTTGTGGCTTTCGTGGATGACTCTAGCAGGCTCTCTTGGACAAGTATTTCTGAGAACAGGGAACACTGCAAGATGTCGCTGGTGTTATTGGAGAAAGGCTCCTTAGTGGAATAATGTTCAGAAATCCTGATCACAAAATCACAGTGTGCATAGTATATTAAGACGTTGATCACTAAGTTGCCCGGGCTGAGCTCAAACTTGTGATCTTAGCCACTTAGCAAGACTCTGCCTCAAAATTTTAAAAATATAAAATGAAGAAGGGCTGAGGATGCAGTTCAATGTGAAGGCCCTGGGTTCAGCTACCGGTTTTACAGAACAGCAACAACAGCAACAACAAAAACCAACCAAACAAAAACAACAACAAAATTCGAAGGTGGTCTGCAGAAAGAAAACTTCCAATAATTTAATTTCTTTTTATGGAATGCTATTAACAGCTTGAAGAAACAGCACTCTACAGAACACAACTGGAGAAATGCCATCCTAGACGAAAGAATTACATGTCAGTCAAACTTGAAAAGGGCCCAGCTCCGTATGAGATCGAGGGGGGATCTTAATTGAGTCTACAGCAGATGCTGCTCTCTGCTTCTTAATTTCTTGGATGACTAGTCTGCTGATAGTATCCCACATTTAGAGAAAAAATATCCCTGCTTCACTTTCCACGGCAGAAACTGAATGAGTAACCTTGAACAGTCGTTTCCCGTGTCCTGCCCCTGTCCCTGACAAGGCAGGACAAGGCTTAAGAGAGATGAGAGGAAGGGGCATTTGAGAGCAAATTAGCACAAGCAGCCATTACTTAGTGCAAACCAGGGACCAGGCCCCAGCCTAGGGCCCAGAAGTAACTGGATTAATCCTCACAGCCCACGAGGTCTATACAGCATTCCAATGCAGGGTATCCGGTGCCTCCTCCACCAACTAGCTCTTCAGGGAATCTTCACTAAAGAAAGGGAAAGAGAGAAAGAGAAAGGAAGGAAACAACTGGGGTTTGCACACTTTAACTCGATCAGTATCACACCTTCCAGCACAGCCCCACTGAGCTCTTCAGTGCCGCAGTGAGCCACCAAGCTCCATGTCCAGTAGCACAGAGCCCTTCTTGGTGCTGGCTGGTGGCTCCCACCACACGGCCTGCTCAGAGCCAGCTTATAGCTTTGCACAATCAAAACTGCCGTGTTTATGGTGTATTTTAAAGAATGCCAGATGATGACAATAGCTGAAATTCACTGAGTGCTTACTAAACACCAGGCATTCCCCTGAGAGCTTGACAGCGCTCACTCCCCAAAGCCCTCTACACAACGGGTACAGTAAGAAGAACCAATTCTACAGGTGGGGAGACTGAGGAACAGAAATGTTAGCCGATTTAGCCTCTAATGAAGTGCCAGAATCAAGACTTGATCTGAGGCAATTTGACTCCCAAATCTCTGTTTCATTTTGTTTTTTTTAACCTCTTTACCTGCTATGTTCTTTCTGTCCAATGGCAGATATTCTGAGAGAAAATAAAGGACAGAAGCACATACCACCCACAGCTGGAAAATTAAATGTGTATGTTTAATTAATTTACCTCTTAAAATACTTATTATGCATAGTTCTAAGTACATCACAAATAGCAACACATTTAATTTTCCTAACATCATGAATTCTCCAGCATCCCCTAACAATGAATTCTCCTAACATTGGGCCACTACGACCGTTATTATTAATCCCATTTCACAGATGAGGAAAACCGAGGCACACAAGAATTAACTATCTCGCCCAAAGTCACGTAGCAAGTGTCAAGACTGAGATTCAAAGCTGGGCATTCAGTCTTCCTAGCTTGGGGGCTCCACCACCGTTAATAAGAACATGCTGGTGCTGCTTTTAAAGTGAAATACCAGGTAAACATATGGTCTCTAAGAGGAAAGCAAAGCCTTCCGTAGTGCTGGGAGTTCTGTGCAGCCAGGAGCCGAATGACTGAATCACTGTTCCATTTAGATTTCCTGGCTGAATGGGTTCCTGTGCTTTCTACTGAAATTTAATAGCCGATTGTTTCTTGGCATTCTTGCGGGAGGGGTGGGCTGTTTTCCTTGGGCCCAGCTGTTTCTGGTAGACTCACTCCTCAGCAGGGGCCGGGCAGGCGGAGAAAGGTTGGCAGTCGGGGGTGGGGGCCGAGCGCCTGTATCCAGCACTCTGGGCAGAGAGGGGTGAGCTCCTGCTTCCTCCGCTCATCTGCAAGCTGGCCAGGTGTCCCCCTTCCCGGGAAACCTGCCCTGGGTCAGTGCCCTGCTCTTGCACACCTCTGACAGAGGGCGCAGGGAGAAGCCCGGCAAAGGGCCTGAGTCAGGTCATTTGGGAGCAGAAAGGGCCAGAGACGCCACAATCAGATCACCTGCAGAAGCGACACCGAGCTGGTATCGGTGACCCCTGAGCAGCGTGGTGAGTCGGTCCCCGGCCGCTCTGGGAGGAGAGCCGCGAGCTCCCGTGTGGCTCCTGGCACGTGGCAGAAGCTCCACGGATTATGAAAAGAACGTAAGTTGGAAGAACTGGGCACATCAAAGAGCTGGGTTTTCCTTTTCCTCTTGTTCGTCGACCTGTGCTTCCCTAGCTCAGTTTCTGGCGTAATGCAAAGATGCGCACATGGCGTCTTCGCTACAGTTTCCTTCTGGCCGTTTCTTCCCTCCCCCTTTTTGCCTATGACTTGTCACACAAAGACACTCAGCACCGCATCCAGGAGGACAGTCCAAACCCGGGGTGGTGCCAAACCCCACTGGGAGCCCCGGGGAGGGTACACACCCTCCCCGACTCTGGAGCAACCTGTTCTCTTGTCCTCCTTGCAAACCCGCTTCTCCCTCCAGGAGCCAGTTAAAGGGACTGTCTGTCGTGCCCTGAGATCCCAGGCAGGCCAGGGACACGCGGGGCACGGTCGCTTCGCAGCACCCGCCTCGGCCCATTGCAGCGATCCTCCATCTCACTTGCCTGTCTTCACTCAGATTATGAAATCAGTCACCTCGTTATTTGTCTTTGAATCCCTAGTACCTAGGCACTGGCTGGGATGCAAAAGATGACTCCCAAAGCCTTTCAGAGTGGGAAGGAGGAGGCACGTGGATGAATGAGGGGAGATGCGTGGAGAGATGAAAGGAGGGAGGATGTAATTGATTCCTGTTTTAAAATCACAGGTGTGGTTTGAGAAGTGCTAGGAAAACGTCCTTTCTTAAAAACGTCCTTTCTGCTTGCCCAGCATCTAAAATGTCCTGTCCCAGAGAACTATTCCTTGGAGTAGTCTCCATGACCTCCTCGTTTCTTTTCCAAGGGTGGCGTGGTAAACTATTAGCAGCCACACAGCTTAGCATTCACGTCAGCAGTTTGGTGCCAAAAGTGGAGGAAAGGGGCCCTAAAAAGGGAAGGGAGGGATCCATTTCAGTGAGTCAGAGTCATAAGATGAGAACACGCAATTCCCATTCCCACTCTGCCCTGCCCATCCACCCCACACATCGCTTGGACCAAGTTCTCCTTCAGGCTTGAGCCGGTGGCCAGCTTCTCCTGTGCAGCACAGGCCTTTCTGCTCAGCCCCACGGCTTCCTTTATTGTACCTGTTCACTAGGACTTCAGACAGTGGCCTTGGGCTTGGTCAGGGACCTCAGGACTCGTTTACCCAACTCTGCCTCACAAGAGAGCCCCGTGGGTCCTCTCACCCCACCCCAGGTGGATAGCTGGCCTCCTCGAGCATCCTGGAGGCAGGAGGGGCTAATAGCCCTCAACAGCTATTCCATCTTGGAACCATTCAAGGGCTGGACGGAACCAGAACCCGCTGCTCTGACAAGTCTACAGCAGAGAAAAAGGAGTAAATCTAAGTGATATGTGTCAGGTCGCACCGAGGGAAATCCTGCGTAAGGTCAAGAGAAATAACGAAGCTGTCTCTTCGCCTCGTTTTTGTTTTTGTTTTTGTTTTTGTGGAAGTCAGTTTACCTTCATAAGTGAACATATATAAACAAACACATCTGTTTTTAAACAAGTTTCCATTTTACTTACTGTGAAATATATTTGATATATATGTGATATATATATGTGTTATATATATGTGATATACATATAATATACATGTATATGTATTTCAAGGAATAATAACAACACTAACACTCATGTAGCCATTAGGAAGAGAATCATTTTCAGTACTGTAAAACCTCTTTTGGTGTGCTTTATTTTGAGACAAGTTCTCGCTAAGTGGTCCAGGCTGGTTTTGAACTCACTATGTAGCCCAGGTTGGCCTTGAACTCACAGTGGTCCTCCTGCCTCAGCCTCCCACGTGCTGGGGTTGCAGCCAGGCGCCTGGCTATCTTGTATAAACTGTCCATTCATTCCTCAAGGCAATTATTATTTTGATATTTGGTACAGT
Organism: Hystrix cristata; assembly: GCA_004026905.1. Lineage (NCBI taxonomy): Eukaryota > Metazoa > Chordata > Mammalia > Rodentia > Hystricidae > Hystrix > Hystrix cristata. The sequence continues at coordinate 40,296 of PVJO010010017.1, forward strand.
AATTTCCTTACTTTTCTTTATAGTTTACTATGCATAGATCCTTAATGTATATATTAAATATAGGATACATTATATACTGTGCATTATATACTATAGCTTATACATGTAATATATACTGTATTCTATACAGTATCTACACAGTAGATACTGTATATAAACTGTAGTTTTACTTGTTTGTGTATTTTGTATAGATTGAATGGTACTGTGTATATGTTTTGTAGTTTACTTTTTGTTAGCATTGTGAGGTTTATCTGTTATCCAAACAGAAACATTCTAGTTGTGATGTTTTCATTTTTATTGTTGAATAGTTTTCCACTGCACAGATAAACCACAATTTTAAAACAAATCTGCCCTATTGTTGATGAACTTAGGGTAGATTTCGGTTTTTGTTTAAGGCTGCAATGAAGAAGAATGGGGGGTGGGGACCGATCCCAGGGCATTTGCACTGAGCTGCATTTCCGCCCTTTTGTGTTTTTTATATTGAGACAGTATCTCACTAAGTTGCCCAGGCTAGGCTCCAACCTGGAATCTTCCTGCCTCCACCTCCCAGAGTGCTAAGATTATAGCCCTGTACTTATCTTTTGATGCATATGAAACATAACTGTATCTTTTGATCACATTCACACTATTTCTTTCCTCTAGTAGAAATAATACGTACTGTACCTATAGAGCAGTAACTCTCAAACTTTTCAAACTTGGTGTCCCTTATAGTCTTAAAAATTATCATGAGGCCTGAAGACTTGTTTTTCTGAGTTGTATCTATTCATTTAACATATTAGGAACTTAAAACAGAGAAAATATTTATTTTATTTCATTTATTTTTGTGGTAGGAATCGAACCCAGAGCCTCCTGCATGCTAAGCCTGCATTTTACCAGTGAGCTACACACCCAGCCAATGGAGAAAATAATTTAATGGTAGTTTATTCATTTCTTTAAAAATAATTTTTAATGCCTACTAAGAGTTTTGTATTCCAAAACCAAAATACATGCAGGGAGAAGAATGGCACTGTTTTTTGTTTTTTTGTTGTTGTTTTTTTTTTTTCACTTCTGTAAGTCTTGTCCATATGTGGCTTAAGGCAACTAGATTCTCATAACTTGCTTCTGCCCTCGATCTGTCCCACAGTCTGCATCAGGCAGCTTTGGAGGAAAGGTCATTTTTTAGTGGTGTAAGGATGACAGTGGAAAAGTCAAGTAACATTGATATTATTAGTAGTATTAAAATAGTTTTGAGCTCATGGAGCCCCCGAAAGAGTCTCAAGCAACTCAGACCAACTATATCATTGGTGAAGTCCATTGCAAAGTGAAAATGGGGGGATCTTTATTCAAAAGCTACTAGGAATTTCGAGATGCCCACAGTGGAGCATCAAACTGAGCCCAGAGCCCTTCTGAGCACAGGTCACTATCTGCTCAGTTCCTACAGGTGACCTCAGGTTCTCTGACCACATGTGAACTGCTGCTACTGAGTGCTAACTGCGTTTTGAACCAGAGTGACTTAGAGCAATTGCTACTCACAAGGTGGCACATATATAAGAGAGCAGCCCTGTGTGTGCTTCATGCTAACATATACACAAGAAGATACAAGTGTGACTTATGCAGGTTTTCCTCCCGAGTGTCTACTCTAAAACCGTGCATCTTTATTCAACCTGTTGAATAAACTGACCACACTTACACACGCGCACAGGCACCCACCCACCCGCAGACGCTCACCTCAAGCTGGTGAGCTGCCCGTGTGCTCCAAATGGCTGCATGCCTGAGAGTCGGATATGTGTCATGGTTTCCTGCTTTGTGTTTTTATTGTGGGCACGGGTTTTGATCATCAAAACTGATATCTATGCTCCCCATTTTCCTGTTTGGTGCCTTACGCATAGCACTCTAAGCATTTGCTGAGTTGAATCTTACAGCTCTAATAGCTGAAGAAATTTTTACTTATTAAATGCTATTAAAAACTGACAGCTGGCAACACAAATATACCACTTGGTCCTCCCACCTAAGAACTACACACTTTGATCAGAAATCCCACTAAAAAGAGGTGGGCCTGAACGTTCAAAGGTTGACAATACATCACCCCACGGCAGCAAGCCAGCAATATTTTGTGATGTCCCTGAGACTCGGATATGGGTGTGGCTAATAAAGGGCATTAAAGTTTCTTAGTGTTGGGAAAAGTGCTTTTAGAGTCCAAATAATAAATTAATGCATTTCAATGAACAATTGTATATGTTTATAAATATAATGGAGACCATTATAATGTGGATAGAATTATGTCTGTCCCACACAGAGGTGAGTCTCCATGGTTCTCCTTTACCCTAAGACAAAAACACCTTTAAGATTAATAAATTCTCTTAAAACGGCAAGGCATTCTCCTGTTCACAGTAGAAGTTAATATTCCTTCAAGTGCAAAGGACACTATGATCTTTTGTTTAAATCAGCCACTTTGCAGATAAAGAAATAGACTCGGAGGTAGGAAGTGATTTATTTATCCAAGATCACACAGTTATTGAAAATCAGCACTGCAATTAAGCCTAATGATTAGGTGACAGACCGTCTACATCAGGAGAATATGGGCCTGCAGGACAATGCGGGTCCAGACTGCTGAAAATCTAACCACTGGTTCCTGAAAAGTTAACTACTGATTTATCAGGAATCATTAACAAGGAAAGCCCCAAAAATCTGCAAATCCAGCTGGATGACATATCCCTCCATGAGTACACTGAGCACCATCCCACCTCAGATGTTTGAAACACCCTTCATCCTTTTCCAGCATCTTCATCTTCTTCCCTTCCACAGCCCCTTTTCCTTACTTCCAACGTTTATCCATCACCTTGGAGAGAAGAAAAATAAAGCACCTTCCCAGGGCTAGCTGCTCCTTGGAGTTGCAAATCTGTTTCTTTCTCACCTATTACTCCCAACCCGCTGGAAATGATATACACACATTGGACTCTTCCCTTTCTCTCCTCTGTGGACTCCCTGAGGCCCTCACAGTCTGGCTGCCAGGCCAGCACTTTACAGAAACCACCTATCTAAGGGTCAATGATGTGCTTGTTGCTAAATCATACAGCTTTCACTTGGCTGTAATTCTCCCTGACATCAATGGTCAGGCAGCCCTAATATTGGGAATCAGTGGAATAATACAGAAGTTCTTTTACTTAAAAATAGGCCAAGTGTTAAAAGGCTGTTGACAAGTTCAGTAGTTAAAAGTGTAGTTGCTGGACCCAGAGAGCCTGGTCCAAATCTGCTTCCACCTTAACTAGTTGAGTCCCACATGCAATTTGGACAAGAGACTCTCTATCTATAAAATGGGAACATTGTGCTACCTAGCTCACAGATTCTTGCAGAAGGTCCATGCAATGTGCTTATAACTGCTTTGTGCATAAGCTCTACATTTTTCACATACCATATGGTTCCCATTTCATTCTGCATAACAATAATCAGAACGGAAGACATTTCTGGAGAGCTCGGTCTGTGGCAGCTCATCTCTACGTATTTGATATTTGTTACCACCCCACCATCTTTCCTCAGAGGCACGTGCAGCATTCTGCAACTTCTGATTCTCAGTGTTCAAAAATGACCTCTTCTTTCATTATGAGAGGACATTTCTTTTAAGTAGCACACTCCTCTCACTGTGCACACAGGAAATAGCACTCTTAGTAATATTTATGATACCTCAAATGTAACCACAGACCCAGCCAGCATGCAATAAATAAGGAAGGGACAAGCCGATGCCAAAACTAAGGAAAGTTCCACATGACTTGCTCTAGTCTGTTGTGACATTGACGTGCTTGTGCTGAGAGCACAAGTTTGCTGCTACCTGTAAAACAGCATAGACTGAAAGACGACAAGAGAAGTTTCTGCAGGTTTTCTGAGTGTTGACTGGGTCCCAGGCCCTGCGCTAAGAGCTCTACATGCACCATCTTGTGAGTGTCCAAAACCTTGAGGTGGTGACTACTGTTATGATCTGCATTCCAGAGACACGAAAACTGAGGAGAAGGAGTCACGTGGCCAAGTCATAGTAGGCCAGGATTTCTACGCATGTGTGGCTGTATGTTGCTCTTTGCAGGGTGATTTTTTCCTGGTCTTCCAGCCACTTCTGCAATTGACCCTTTGTCTTCTCTCCTTTTTCCCACTCTCTATGGGAGTCTGGAAGTCCTACTGGAGGTCACTCATTGGCACAGGTTTACTCATTTGATTGGGAACCCTCTAGAGTCCCTCTCCCTCACTCCTGTCTCCCTAAAGTTTCCTACAGCTCCCGGTACATGGTACAGAAATAATATGTATTTGTTGAATAAAGGAAAAAGATCAACTTTCTAAAGACCATTTGAAAAATACTAATAATTTCCTTTTCAACAAATTACATTAGATATTTACAATAAAATCTGTATGAGTTGGGGATTTTCTTTGACCCATGCAATGCTGGAATTCATCACAAGTGCACCGATAAAGGACATTGGTTTTCAGCCAGAGGCAATTTTGTCCTCCTACACCTACCCCACCAGGGACATCTCGCAGTGTCTGAAAACTTTGTTCTCCTAGATTCAGGGAAGAGTGGTGGGAAATTGCAAGACGAAAACGGAAGCCAGCATTGGAGTGAGAGCAAAGAAGAGGTCTCCAAAACAATCAGGACTGGGCAGAGATGGGCAGAGAAGTTGCCAATGGCATCTAAACATCCTATAATGCGAGTGACAGGGATCCACGACAAAGAACCATCTGGCCCAAAATTTCTATGGTGTTGAGCCTGAGAAAGCTGGCATAAAGGGTTTTTCTTCCTAAAATTGGTGCCGGGTGGCTGAAGTGGACCAAGATAAATAGCCATCTTGGTCATCGGAGTACCAGGCGCTGCAGCCTGGGGTTAGCAACGCCGTCTCAGCTGTAGGGTGGGAAAAGGGACCCATCATGGAAGGGAAGTTAGTTCCAGGCCTGAAGCCAGGTGCCAGCAAGAGTTAAACCTCTGGACACAGGTGGATCAATCTCCCTGGCTCAACATTTTGTCTGTAAAAGATTTATGGGGAAGTGGGAGGTGAGCCTTTCTAGCTGTAAAACTCTCTAGTTAGAACAAATTCGGAAAGGTGAACTTTTTTGTAAATCTGTCCTCTTGACTGCAGGTCAAGATTTTTCTTCACCTTTAAGAATCTCCTGCAATTTAGGTTGCTTTAACCCACCCACCCCCACCCAGTCCTTACTGTTACTACTTGGGTCAGAGGAGAAACTTCCCCCTTTTTCTCCAGGGCTAATCCTTGAGAGACCCAGGAGCTTGACCTGGATTCCCATGGTGCCTGATAGGAGACCTGAGCTGTGTTTTCTCTCCTACTTGTGCTCTGTCCTCTGTCCCTACAGAGCTGCCCATGCTGCCACCTCCTTCTCCATGGAGGCTTCTCAGAAGCCAGCAGCATCACCTGGTCTTTGCTCACACTCCAATGCTGGCTTCCGTGTTCCTCTTGCAACTTCCCATCATCCTCTCCAGCAGCTAGAAGAGCAATAGTGACCCCGGGTTGTATGTTCCACCTGTGACAATTAGCTAGCAAACATTACATAAGCCAAGAGGATCTTGAGGACTTTAACAGCAAAAGCTCTTATAGTGCATCTCAGAATTAAATATTTTCCAAATTTTCCTATGTGGGAGAACCCCTGCCATGAGATAAAACCAGTTTTGGTACTTAATAGTAAAGGCTCTTCTAAAATATAGTTTTGATGATATATTTACTCCTCAAACTCAAAATCCTTCTTGCTGTGTTAGTGTTTCATCTATACAGTGAAACACCTGATGTGATCGACTTATATGAGGAAAGGTTTGTTTGGCTCATAGTTTTAGACGGTCCAGTCCGAGGTCGGGAGGACCCATTGCTTTGAGCTTGGGTGGTGGTGTTGGATGGCAATAGGGAGAGTCATGGTAGAGGAGATCATTCACCTCGTGTTGGTGGGGGGGGGGGCTTGGTTCCCATAATCTCCGGTACAGGCACATTCACAATGACCTAACAACACCCCCAGACTCCACGTCATAAAGGTCCACACCACCTCCCAGTAGCACAATACCTCGGGGGCCCAGACCTTTAGCACATGGGCCTTTGGGAGACATAATAATACTCAAACCACAGTAAGTAGTTCTCCATTTCCTGAGAAAGTGAGTTCAGACTCTCCACATGGCCTCTGGCCTGATCCAATATGGCGTCTACCCATCCTTCCTCTCATGTCTCCCTCCTCTTAATGTAGCTGCCACCAAATGAGAGCTGTCCCAAACATACCCAGTATCCTTTTCCTGGGCTTTTGTTCATACTCTGCTCACTCTGGCATGTCCTTCCCTTTACATTAGCTTTGTCAAAAATCCTATCCATCCCTTGAATTTCACGAACATGATGTTGAGTACAAGAAGTTACACATAAAATATTGTGCTTGCTAAGATTCTATTTATGTAAAGTTCAAAAACAGGCGTACTACATCTATGGTGTTAGGACTGGTTACCTTTGGGAAGAGGAGGAGGAGTCAAATTGAAAGAGGCACAAAGTGGGCCTCTGGGGTGTGGATAAGGTTCTCATTGACCTGGCTGACAGTTACACCAGTAGGAGACTTCGTAATAATTCGGTGACCTGCATATGCTTATGCTTTGTGGATTTAACTGTATGTTTGCCATTGTTCAACTAAAAAGTTAGTTATAAAAAAAGGCAATGCAATCTTTAGGAACTTAGTTCAACTAACTCTTTCCAAAAGACTTCCTTAGTGCCTGTCTCCTTGTTCAAAAGCAACCCATCTCTTTGTCAACTACGATCCCACTGAGTTTTGTGGCTTTTGCAAGGCCTGGGTCTACAAAGGCAGTAAATCAAGAGGCAAGTGGTGCACATGAGATGTGGAGCCCTACCTTCCACCATTGAGAGAAAGCAGAAAGATGGATTGTCTTATGTGTTGTCTTTATTAAAGAAGGGGAAGAAGGAGAGGTAGCAGAAGAAAGAAGTAGAAGACATAAATGTCTGCATGGTATTTGCTCATCTTCTGAACCATTTTCTATGTCTTAGAACACTTTTGTGGTTGTATGTGATTGGAAAATATATGATCGTTGTAAAATATTCAGTAAAGCGAAAAAGCAGAAATTAAGACTGTCTGATTACCTAGCCACTGCTAGATGAAGATACCCCTCTAGATTTTCCCCCAGTGATCCTTAAATGTTCTGTTTGGTGTTGGAATGTGTTCATTTCTTCAGCAAACATTTGCTGAATGCCTACTAAGACTCAGACCAAGTCTAGGCATCAGGGATACAGCAGTGGACAAAACAGATAAAAATTCCTGCCTTCGTGGACTCTGTGTTCTAGTGGGGAAGACAGACTAGGAACTAAGTAAGTAAACTATATGCATATCGGAGGTCAGTAGTACTATGGAGAAAAGAAGGCAGGTTAGAGGTGGGAGATTCTGAGTGAGGGGAGGCAATTTGTTATTTTTAGTGGAGCGTTCCCAGCATGCCTCACTGAAAAGCAACATTTAAAGAAGACTTGAAGACACTCATAACCCGAAGAAGAGCATTTGAGGTGGAGAGAGGACACGTGCAGAAGACCCGGGGTGGGGAGAGCCTTCTGGGATTACAGAAGAACAGAAGGCCAGTGGAAATGGGGCGGTTGTGTAGAAGACCACAGTAGGATGAAGTTGGAACGGTAAAGGTGACCAGAACCCAGCGTGCTTGAGGGCCATGGTAGAGATTCTGACTTGTTCGTGAAATGGGGCTTTTGGAGGGTTTTCAGCAGAGAAGTGTTGTGACGCTTGGGTTGTCATGTCATGTAAATGGATTTTTAAGAGGCCAAGTACAGTGGGGGACAACCCTAGGGAAGCCACTGCTATCACCAGACAAAGGTAACGGTAGTTTGGAGCAGGGCAGTAGAAATGGAGGTGGCGAGGTGCAGCTGGACTCCCGGGCCATCTTGAAGAATGTACTCTCCTGATGCACTGGGCCTGAGCTAGGAGAGAAAGAGAAGAACACGAAGTGTCTGACCTGCACACCTGGAAAGTGGAAGTCGTCATTACTGAGGTGGAGAAGGCTGCAGGAAGAGGAGATTACAGAGGAATGTACAGTTGGGTGGAAACGAGGGGTGTGTGTGAGCATGTTAACTCCGACAGGTGGCTGGATATAGAGGTCAAATTTGACAGTATGGTGACCCATCTCCCGTCACATAAGTGGGGGGGGCTTTCATATCCCATTGCATTTCAATTTTGATACAGCCTACATTGAAGATCTAGCTGTATGCATGTTTCTCCCCCTCGTTTGGTCATAAGTTCTCTGAAGGCTGCGTTTGCGTCTCACCTTTGTGTAGTAAGAAGCAAAGACTGTTACGGGAAAACAACCAGTCACCGGCATTTCTGCATTATGTTACATGTGGGCTCATTCTCTGTTGTTGCACCGGTGGGAAGGCTGGGGAGAAAAAGATGATCTTTTGTCTGGGCAAAGAAAAGGTGAAAAGCCTTTGGTATGAAAGGTTCTCAAGTTCAGGTTGGAATGCAGAATCAAGGAAGATAAAAATTTTCTCCATAATAAAGTACAAGAAATTTTCCTTTTTTTTTTTTTTTCATTTTAGCTGATCACAGGCATATTAAACGGGCCTTGGGTCACAAAAGACAAAGAACAAAAGAATTTGCGGTGGAGAAGGGCTGTCACAGGCTCCTGTGACACAGAAGCCAGACAGGTCAAAGGCAGACACTTGAGACGCTGCGGTGTTATTTTCTAACTGATTATCTAGTGCTTCTTACGTGCCAGGCGTGGTTCCAGCACCTGGCGAGTGCCAACGCCTTACAATAAGACAACTATGACTTATTATCTCCCTTTTATAGATGAGGGCGTAGATACAGAGAGGTCGAGTGATTTGTTTAATATCACACAGCTGGCTGGTAAGAGGCCCAGCTAGGACTTGAACCCTGGTCCGTGCTTTTGAACTTGAATATGCTAGCTCTATGATGCAAAGCATTAGCCCAGGCAAACCTAGGAAGTAGGACTAAATGTACACCCCCACCCCTTGCCCCGGGGTGTTAAATGATGCAGAAGGCCAGCATCCATGAGCCACCGGGTACAAGGGGTGGAGAAAAGCAGACTGCAGAAGCTCAGAACAGAAAGAGTGGTGGTCTCCCCGTGCAACTGTACCACCTCAAGATGGCCTGTATGGTACAGAAGTCAAAAATGATGAGCAAAAATAAAATAAATAGTTTAGCTAAAACTGCATATCCTTGCCATCAAGTAAGCAACAAGGAATGTGCAGGAACACACAGTGGTGCCCCCACCTCGTCCCCTCCCCTGGTGCCCCACCCTCATAGAAGAGACGGAGGAGCTCATTATCGCTGCTTCTGAAAGAGAGGACACCTCTGGGGTTCCGGAAGGACCAGAAGGCTCCTTGCCTTCCTTCCCAAGAACAATCGACCAGAAGGAAGTGGGATGCCGGGCCCCTGCACTTCCTACAGGAAACAGGTCCAGTGAGGGCTGCCGGCTTCCCTTCCTTCTCAGCCTGGTCCCCTGGTTGGGTCCCAGGTAAGCTTCAGCCTGCTCACCAAACAGCCAACAGAAAGAGGCAAGCACAGGCGTGCGTGGATTTTTTTTCCCCTTTCATCTTTATTTTAGTGGCATTTAGAAGTAACAGTTTTTTTAAATCTCCACTTCATCAGAAAGAGGCGCTGAAGCTATCTTTTATCCTGAATTTCCTCCATGCCTGATACTCTGGCTGGCACTGAAGGAATAGAAAGAACTGGCCTCTTAACACATTTGGGGGCTCTAGACCTCCTCCCTTACTTTCCTGACCCCCACCACTCACCAGGAAAGTGTGGGCACTGATACTTGCCTCAGAGGGCTGTTGTGATATTACTAAAATTAGTATCTATGTGAAGATGTGTGATAGGCCGTATTCCTTGAATTTGGCATCTATTGCTAGTGTTTCATTATTCCCATGAAAACACACAAAACATAATCCTAGCTGGCAGTAGGGGCACATACCTATAATCCCAGCTCTCTGAGAGGCAGAGACAGGAGGATGGCAACTTCAAACCAGCCTGGGCAACTTAGCGACTTCTCAGAAAGATCCTGTCTCAAGATTTACCAAAAGGGCTGGGGATGTAGCTCCGTGTGAAGCCCTGAGATCAACCCTCAGTACCACAAAAGAAGGAGAATGAGAAAAGGAAAATGAGGAGATAGAAACAGAAAACAAATGACAAAGTCCTAATTCTCTGAAACCTTACTTTCCATTTACCTAAGAGGCATATGTGAGAAATGAACAGCCTGGCATTATCACCCCACAAGAGCAAAGCGGACAGAAATGCCTGGGAGTTCTGGGAGGGGACATCCAGTGGACAGAAGAGGGAGGATTGGGCTGCCTGGAGCAGGAACAGAAAGGCAAGGCCCCGGACTCCAGGGTTTGGGTTTTGCATCACCTCCATTGGTAGCCTCATTTTACTGTCCAGGCCCATATCTGCGGAGGCGATGGTACCTCATCTTTTCTACCATGCCGGAACAACAGATCGATGGAGTCTGTGATACAGACAAGGAAACTGAGGCCCAGAGAAAGCCATGCAGCCAAGCCATTCGCTTGGTTCAAAGAAGACCAGAAGGCACAATGCTGCAGTGGTAAAGGGTCAGCTCCATCCAGCACAGTGCCAGAGTGAACAAAAGGAGCAGCGTGGGAGCTGTAACAAGCGAAGTATGAGAACCATGCCAACAACAGCCAGTAACATTTACGGAGCACTTATTGTGCCAGGCATCATGAAAGATGCTGAATGCGTAGCGACTTCTTTGAGTCCCATCATAACCCAGTGAAATAGGTATTTTATTTTTTGTTGTGCTGGGGAGCCAAGCCAGGGACTCAAATATACCAGGCAAGTGCTCTACCACCGAGTTACACTCCAGCCCGATATTATTACTGCCATTAATATTATCTTGTTATTATTGCCCAATCACTCTTACATCGGCACAGAGGGGAACCCGAAACTTTCACCAAAATCACAAATTCAAGTCTGTCCACCGTAAGGCTCAGACTGGAGCCACCTTGAAAACTTTTTCTCAACTGGCAAGTCCTGCAGAGACCAGCTCCTTCTGGGACATTTTAGAAAGTGGGCCACACAGGAATCGGATACCGTGCGATAACCCTGGTGGCTGCTTCACAGCGGGGTGCTGGATGGCAGTGGTTCGGGGCACAGCTTGGAACTGGGGTGAATGCTTCTGTTCTCCTTGTAGTCGGTGAGGGACAGGGCAGCTCTAAACCAAAAGACAGCCCTCGACCTGACTTGACTGGTGAAAAAAGCAGTGGGACTGCCCCCTATTAATCAGAAAATCATATTTTTATTACCACTATCTCAAACTGTGTTAGGCTTTCAGCAATAGATGGTTTTTCTGGAGCTTGTGGTCAACCAAAGCTCCCTTAAATCAAGTCAAAATGTTCCCATTCCATAGGCAAAGACAGTTTTACACAGTGGAGAATCCCAAGGCTTAATTATATCATTTTAGGCATTCAGAAAAGCAGTACATATGCTCCATTTCCAATTGAACAAAAATGAGTGAAGAGAAAATGAACAATCACCCTGTTCCCACCCCCCATTTTTTCTCTCCAAAGTAACCAAAATTAACAGTTTGGAGCCGATCCCTCTAAAATACAATGTGCACAGGTTCTGTTCGAAGACATCATGATACGTGCCAAGTGCCAGCAAACTACAGTCTGCAGACTAAATCTGGGCCACTGTCTGCTTTTGTAAATAAAGTTTTATTGGAACACGGCCACCTCTGTTCTGCATATTGCCTAGAGCAGCTTTCCTACAAGAACTGCAGAGATGAGTAGTTACAACAAAAGCCACGTGGCAGCCAGGCGTGGTGAGCACTCGTGTAATCCAGGTTGAGGCTGGAGTGTTACAACTTCAAGGCCATCTTGGGCAACATATTTTTATATTTTGAAATAAATCAATTTAAAATTAATAAAATTTTAATTAACATTTTAAATTATATTTAAATATAAATTAAAATAGTACATTAAAAAATTAAATTATATTTAAAGGTAAATTAAAGCATTACATTTTAAAAATTAAAATTACATTTTAAAATATTTTAAAAATTAAAATTACATTTTAAAATATTTTAAAAATTAAAATTACATTTTAAAATATTTTAAAAATTAAAATTACATTTTAAAATATTTTAAAAATTAAAAATGTTTAGAAATAAAAGGGGCAGGGATGTAGCCCTAGGTTCAATTCTGGTACCACAAAAGAGAAAAAAAAAAATCATATGGTACACAAAGCCTGAACTACCAAATATGTTGCCCATCCCCATCTCATGAACTACATTTCAACTTGATTTTTTGCTTAAGAAAAATGTCATGAAGGAGACATAAAAAGAACCAAGATGTGTCATGCACGTGTACCAAACACTCACAATGAAAGTAGTCATTAAAAAATAGAGACAATTTCATAAGCATCCTTTAGGTAACCAAATATAGAGCTAACATTCTCGCAGGAGCTACTTAATAGTCGAGTAGAGGGGCACATGTCTGTGTTCCCAGCTAGTCGGGCAGCTGAGGCAGGAGGGTCACAAGTTTGAGACCAGCTTGAGCAATTAAGCAAGCAAGGATGAGAATAAACATAGCTAGCTAATATTTTACAACACAAATGAACCACTTTTCTATGATTTCACTATTGTTTTCAAATTTCTGCCGCTGTGGACAATACTATCATAAACTCACAATTTTTTATCCTTCACAAGAAACTGCATGTAATGAAAAGGATTCCCAGGGCTTTCGTGAGAAATGCGGCCCTAGACCCAAATGTGCTGCTCTTGCCATAATCCTCTTCCAGTGAGAATCGCAGCCGACACTAGGTGCGCTCTGGAGGAACTAAATTTTTCAGAAATTTGTGCCCGGGTCGAAGTTGCAAGTCCTGATAGATTCCCCAGGACGCTTCCCGGCTTTCTGTTGTGCCGCGGGACTCTTGCTGAGTGCCCCCTGTCGCCTGAACCATCCAGATCCTCTTCCACCTCCACTGGAGCCCTGGCACTAGTCTGGAGCAGCCGCCACTGAATCCAGGCAGGACTTTCTGTCCCCTACAGGACATCTATCTCCTGGGACAGGGCAGAAGGCGCTAGTCTCTATGATTTCACTATTTCACTATTTCAAGGGGAGAGGTTACCTTTGACCCTAGAGGTGGAAAAAATAAACATGGATCACTTGTTCCGTGATCTTCTTGAGGGTCACAGACTCCTGAAAACTGTCAAACGTTTTCCCCAGAAGGGGAGAATGTCTTTTCCAGTATGAACTCTGAAAATTCAGGGTGAGTACAGCTGTCCTGACAATGCTATCCATGGTGCACTGAGCCTAAATTAGCAACTCCAGCTCCAGGTGCATGGAAATCACGTTTCCTTCTGAGCCTCGCCTGCCCGGGTCAGTGGTATAAGCCGCAGCACATTTCTCTGTGATTTATTAGCACTTCCCTTCCTCACACCATCGACCTTGTGCCCGCTGTTCCAAAGGTCTTCCTCAGCCTGGCAGTCACATGCCGCCTCCTTCCTCCTGCCATCCTGTTTGGAAAGATAAACTCACTTTTGAATCCGCAGGCCACCTCTCAATGGAGGCAGCACCCCACCACTGATCCCACTAGCCGACACCATTCTTCCTGTCCGCTCTCACCCTGACCTGTTCTCCTAGCCTCTGGTGCAGGCCCACAATGGAAAGACCCTTTTATCTCCAGCCCTTTGGCATCTGCAACAGTCTTCCGGTGCATTCCTGAAAGCTGTAAATCTTTGCAAACTAGATTTTCCTTTCTGGCTCCTGTCTGTACATCTGATGACCACTGTTGCTAAATTTTAACAAAGCAAGCTTGGCAAAAATGCTACGAAAATGCCAAATTCAACATCCAAAGAGGATGTTCTGTTGGTGTTTGTGCTGCCCCCTCCTGGTTAGAAAAGCACCACTAAATAAATCTTAACTGCTGGTCTGGTCTTTCTTGTTCAGAATGTTCATGGTTTTAATTTACATTGACTTTTAATCTCAGTCTTGGAAAATAATGCTCATCTTTCTTATTTACAAAGACAGAGTACATTGTGGTCTATTTTAATGCTTCATAATGTCCATCAAACTGTTCTTGCCCTTTGATCTAGTCATTTCCTTTCCAGAAATCTGTCCTAAAGAAATGCTAAAAAACATAAATAAGTTTACGATTAGAGATGGCCATCTTGTTATTGATGGGAGAAAAAAAATAAGAGTGAAGTTAAATCCCCAACAACAAGTGGTATAACAAATCCATAGGGTAGAATAGTATGCTCACCTTTAAAATGATGATAATGAAAACACTTTTAAAGATATGGATGAATATTTATACCACATTAAGTAAGCAAGACACAACACCATAAGCACTGTACAATCTCAACTAAATATGCATGAAAATAAGTCTGGAAGTAATCCACTCATGCTTAATATTTTCTCTGAATAATGGCATTAGGCTGTTTAATACATTCATCTAGTTTCCAACTTTCCTATGAGCATATGATATTTTTTAAATCAAGAAAAAAATAGTGAAACATTGTGCTATGTGTGTACTAACTCTGAAACAGAGTGTCTACGTGGTGAAAGAGCAAGACTTCAGAGTTGAATTCCTTAAAATTTATACCCTCTGTGTCCTTGGACAAGTGACTCAGTATACTACTAATTGTACTTACATCGTGGAGTCATTGTGTAAAGAGTGTACATGGGCACATGGGCTATTTTCAGGTTCTCTTTCGTAAGTCTTGGAAGCCACTATAAAGTTTGGTGGGTGTGGGTTAGCTGTTCTCCCACTACCAAAAGCAAGTTACAGGTCAAATTTTCCACACCATCAACATTGGCTTAATTTTTATTAGTGAGCGGGAATAACATATTTTCTACAGCCAGTACTTCATGCTGGGTGAAGTACTTACTTGCTGCCTTTTTAGCTGCTGCAGCTGGCATGGAAGGTCCCTAAGATGGTTCCAACATATCAGAAGTAGGGTTGGGGAACTTCACAACAACCAAGAAATTCTCTGAATACCCAGAAGGCTACGTAGGGTTCAAAGCTTCTTATGCACATTTCATCCCAAGTGGCAATATTAATAATTAAACACGTCAGCCAACGTACAAATCTCGAATACCACTCGCAGACAGACAGTAATAGAGAACCCTTCACTGTGCTTGTCAACCTTTCCACCAGTGAAAACCCGTTTCTGGTATCTTATTTGCTAATAAAACATTTGCTGTTTCTCCAAGGTTAAAGTATCTGAAGCATGCAAGCTATCTGAGGCCTCTTGGGGGTGAACAATTCTGCTATAAGGCAGCTGACCGCTGCTGGTTAGATGGGGGTAGCCCACGGGGTGCTGCTTTAAGTAATATACATAAATATATCTTAGTCTTGCCGACTTGTTTCAGAGTTATTACCACATAGCGCCTGTTACAGGCGAGCATTCAACAACTACGTGGTTATTAAATACAAAACAAAAATTCTGGGCAGTTCCATATTATGATTTTGACATTTCCTACATGTACTCCTTTATAAATTTTGAACTAATCGTCCTTCCTTCCTTCCTTCTAACCTTCCTTCCTACCTTTCTTCCTCCCATCCTTCCTTCCTCTTTTAAAGTTTGAAACAATTCTGAGCCAAACCCTGCACAACAGTTACAGTTCGGTCCTGAAGGGTCAGTTTGGGATCTTTATCCAGTTCCCCTTGAAGTCAATATCCCTTCAAACTGAGTCTCAAATCTTAGTCATGAGCAACCGGTTGCTTTAAGAATCCCCTTTGCAAAACCAGGACGTCAATTACAACATAAAATTCTTCTTTCTTCCAGCTCAGTAAAGCACTTTCTAAATTCCATTCCAAGGCTGTCTTTGCCAGCGCCCAGGACACAGTCCCTGGTGCATGGCTGGTATCTAAAAACGCCTGCAGATTTTAAGAGCGAGGCTATGGGGAGAAATAAAGAGCCAGAATCACCTAACATTAGAAGAGTTTTATTTTGTAGTTTATGGATTTATTTTTCCCACTTTTTTCTGTAGTGCGTCCATGTTTAATGGGGGCAAGGCCTGGGTGGCGGAGGTAAGAGCAAAGAGTAGCATTGCTGGGAGGCCCCAAGGCCTAGAAAGGGCGCCCCACCTTCCACTCCTGACCAGCCTCCAGAATCCCATAGAGAGGCTCTTTGGTATTCTGAGAGCTCTCTATTCAGATGGGTTTTATCAGAGAAATTAAAGCACAAAGCATTCAGCTCAGATAACAAGATTAATGGACATTCTTCTCATTCTGCAAGGAGCTGCTCAGGGCAGAAGACTGGCTACATCTCACCGAGATGGGCCTGGTACACACTCGGGGCTGCTCGAGGCTTGCCTGGGCCTTCCGGAAGCTGTTCTGTTCTGTTCCTTTCCTTTTTCCTTTTCTTTTCTGTGTGTGTTACTGGGGATTGAACCCAGGGCCTTCCTGCTGAGCTCTATCCACTGCTCCTTTTGTCCCTTTTCTTATTTTGAGACAGACAGGCTCTCATTAAGTCACTAAGTTGCCCTAGCCATATTTGAACTTGTGATCTCCCTGCCTCAGCCTCCCAGAGTGCTGGGATTATAGGTGTGCACCACCGTGCCTGGCTCCTAAAGCTATTTCTTTCTGCTGGACACTGGGCTTCTCCGGGGACCTATTCTGTCATTATCTTTCTCTTTGCTCTCCTGGGCAAATGCTTCCCTCTTATTTTTCCCTCTGGTTTTCGGCTTTGTATTTCCAGGTTGGTGCTTGCAGACTGCACAGGCCTACATACTAAGAGCATGGCAATGATAGCAACAAGAGATGCTGACCTTGACAGGGACTTCTCTGGGGACCAGAGATAGGCAACAAAGTCTTCTGCAGTCTCTCGAACACCTGCCACCACCTGGCATTCAGGGGCAATGAATACAAGGCATGATCACAAAACACAATGAACGTGTAAAATTTTTAAAATGTTTAAATTTTAAAACTGTAAGAGAAACATTGCCATTAATCTTTCTCAAAATATACTCCCTTGCTTTGAAACACATTTACCCCATCGTTCTTGGCACTTTCTGGAGCAGCTCCGGAAGTCCACTTTCGCGAGTGTCTTTAGTTGTGCTGTTGTGGTTGCCCCGATGTCCTGAATCCATTCAAAACTTTTCCCTTTCATGCTCATTTTGACCGTGTGCCAGATCCGGGAAATAAGATAAAGACACACCAGCAAGTTTTTACGAGCCCGCCTTTCTATTGGATGGCACTCGGCAATGACATTCCCCAAATTTTTGATCACACCTCATAAAAACTCTCATGAGAAAGACTTCCAGATCTGCTTCAGAAAGTGGCAAGAATGATGGGATAGCCATGTTTGAGGCAAGGGGGAGGATTTTGACAGGGACCAATGGTAATGTGTCACCTGCTATGATAAATTTTTAATTTAAACATGCAGCATATTTTTATCACACCTTCATATTGTATTTAAGATATTATGCAGAGGCAGGCAGGTAGACACAGAAGCACAATGCTCATAGTTACTTCGCCAGATTCAAACTCGGGAGCTTCGAGGATGTGGGTCTTAGTGGCTCTGTTCAATGTGACCACAGGTCCCAGTTAGCCCAGAAAGCCCCAGTATAACCCCAAGTTCTTCACTTTCGAGCCCCCTGGCCTGGAATCTTATGTTCACCCCAAGGACGCCACAGGCTTGTCCACTGCTGCAGCCAGAGCTCCCAGCGCATGGAAGCGCTCAGGGAATAGCTTCGGCCTCCAGGTTGGTCTAAGGAGCCGTCACTCATCTGCACCAGCCATCCTCTGAATGACACAGGCTTCCAAGGGGAACTCTGACTTGAGGCTGTCCCTTAGAGAACCCAATCAAATTGGTCTCTGTCTCTGCGGCAGGCTCCGCAATCACACTGTGAATTCAGCAGCCCGGGGACGCTCAGGCGGGCTGGGCTAGCACTCTGGACATTGGCGTGGAGGTCAAGATACCAGCTCAGCCAGCCTCCTGGTTCCCAGCCCTCCCCATCCCACCCACCTGACCCGGACAGAAGCAGGGATTGAGACGGACCGCGCCTGTTTATGGGCTAATGTGCCAAGGGAGAGTTGGACGGAGGCTAAATGGAGCTAATTCTCCCATTTCAGAAGAAGGGAAGCTCTCTCCACCACAGCCGGCTCCAAGGGGCCCCACCAAGTGTCCACCAGGGTCTTTTTTCCACCCCACTGTGTCACAGGTTCAACTTTCCTCAGAGCATAAGGAGAAAGAGCCTTTTCCTGCCAGCTTGTTATATGTACAAGAAATCAGCTCTGTGGGTTTATATTTTCACTGTGTCACCTTCAGGCAGCACAGAAGCCGAAGGCCAGGCAAGACCCTGTCCTTCTAAAGCGGGGACAATTGCAATGGCTACTCGAGGAGGTAACGCATAGCGCCTCAAAGCAAAGACTGTGAGACCAGAATTCTGGGTGTAGTCCCAGCCCCTTCACTATTAATGTGGGCCTCTGATTCCTTACCTGTGAAGGGAGGGAAATCACGGCACCTCTTCCACTCTGGAGGTAAAAGGTGACCCGCCCGGAAGCATGCCTGATGCACAGTACTGAATGCAGGTTCACTTGGTTCTGTTGTCATTATTTGTGGCAGGCTGGCGAGCAAAGTGAACATGGCTACAGGTGTCCAGAGGACGGAGAGGGTGCAGGGGCTGCGCCAACCCTGCTCCACCTGAACTCGGCAGCCTGAGCTCACGGCATACAGACTGAGTATTTCTAAACTTTTCCAGGTTTTTCAGGAGAAGTCCCAAATCCAGACTTTGCGCAGTATCTTCTCATTTGTTAATGCTGACAATGAATTGAAACACTTTATTAAGCACTGGGCTGGGGCCTCTAGAAGGCAGGCTCTGCTCAGTTCCTTCCTCTTGTCATTGCTGTGCCGAGATCAGAGTCACACAGCTCCCAGGAGACACAGAGGTGGGTGAACTGGTTTGCTGTCAAGTCCAAAGTAGGATTGACAATCACGGGGAAGAGAAGGGACAGCAGGTGGCAACTGAGACTCAGATGAGGAGTGGTGGGTTGGCAGCATCCCACGGTCAAGGATATCCTAGGCCAGAAAAGCTTCCTGCTGGCCCAGGCTGCCAGGTGCAGTGCATATCACAGATGGCTATTTTAAATGATGTCAGTAAATCTCCAAATCAGGAGACCACCTTGCTTTCCAGTCACCTTCCTAACTCAGTGACTCAGACCCTGCGCTCAGGAATCATGCTGCTTGGATTTAGCTGGCAACACTCCTTACCAGCGTGGAGACTTTGGGCAAGTTAATTAACCTTTCCATGCCCAGTTCATAGCTGAAAAAATTAATGGTACCTGCCTCATAGATGCCAAAGAAAGAAAATGATACATATGAAAGATTAGCATAGTGCCCAGGACCTAGTCATTACAAGATAAATATTATGAATGTAAGTAATAACTATTGAAATAAATGTTTTATTACTCAATAAAGCAGCAGAAATTTAAGAAGTACTTACGGATACATGCAAGTTTTAAAACTGGACACCATGAGAAATATTAGGATTTGTGTGTGTATGTATGCATGTGTGTGTGTGTGTGTGTGTGTGTGTGTGTGTATGGTACTTGGAATTGAACCCAAGGAGCTACATTCCCATAATTTTTACTTTTTTATTTTGAGAAAAGATCTTGCTAAGTTGTCAAAGCCAGACTCAAATTTCCTATCCTCCTGCCTCAGCCTTCTCAGTCACTGGGATTTCCACCACGCCAGGAAGGAAATAGTAGGATTCTGAGTAGAAGTCTGGCATCCCATTTACCATAAAATCCCCGCCACAGTGCTCAGTGTCAAATGTGAGTGAGGAGGCCAATAACTGTTCACAGAATGAGGGGCTCGGTCCTCCGGGGGTCTAGAATGGGGTGGGGTCCATACTTAAATGTGCGAAAAGTTAACAATGAAATATTTAAGCTACTGAAGTCATCAGAGAAGCGCAATTCAAGGCAGAAGAATGTGAAGATTTGAATCATTCGCATCCACCTTCATTGCTGGAAAAGGCAGGAGTCAGAGGAAGTCGCTTCAGATTCCAGCAGACAAGGGAAAGTACAGCAGACATAAAGGTGCCACTTGGATAGGAAGCAAATAGACATTTCAGGAGGGCTGAGTAATCCATCCTGGGCAAATGTATTAGATATTGTTAAAATGGAAGAAGAGGGTATCTAGTAGTCTGGATCACAGCCTTTTTCAACCCAGTATTAGATTATATTTCTCAGCCTCACTAGTGGCTGGATGTGGCCATCTACTAAGTGAGATTGGAATGTACAGGTTCCGAATGTGGACACAATATCTGGGACTTTAGCAGCCATTTTAGGTTGTGAGGCAAAATGTTAAGAACGATGAAAGAAGATGGAAACAAGCTCCCCCAGGACTACATCAGACTTGGAAACTCTACCTCTGGACTTACTCCTAGGAGAGAAATAATCGTTGTTGTTGTTTAAGTCAATATTATTTTAGGTCTGTCTTAACCTCTGCATGAACTTAATCCTAACTGGTAAACAAGCCAGAAATCACACTTCCATTCTGAGCAGCAGTCAATCACTGGACGTTTATGAGCAGGCAAATAACAAGATGACTATGTGATGTGGAAAGACACCACGCAGATCAGTCTAGCAGCAACCTTGCAGTGAGGACAGAAGGAGGAAGAGCCCCGAGACCCAGGGCTCAGGTCAGAAGCTGAGCATAGTAAGTTAGGCAAGATGAATAAATGCAAATGTGCTGAATACTGTCCAGGGCAAAATCATCCTAAGAATTGGATGATTTTTTTTTTGAAAAGTAAAAACAACATAAGAATATTGATTGTCTTCATTTATTTAGTTTGCTATGCAAAAATACCTGAGAGTGGTTGATTTATCAATAGTAGAAATTTAATGCTCACAGTCTTGGAAGCTAGGAAGTCCGAGATCAAGGAACCAGCAAATTTGGTGTCTGGTGAAGTCTGTGTTCTGCCTCCTAGATGTCACCTCCACCCTCAAGCCCTTTGATGGGGACGCCGGTTCCATTCATGGGGGTGAAGCCCTCCTGACCTAATTGCTTCCTAAAAGGTCTCACTTTTAATACTGTTACATTGGAAGTTGGGTTTCAGCATATGAATGGAGGGTGGCATCAACATTCAGAGCACAGCAAGTAAAATGCACTTCAGTAACGTTGCAAATGGTTGTTGCATTTTCATTGTTCTATCTAAAATTGTCATGTTTGGTGGCCCAAGCTGGAGCAGCAAGTACCACATAGTACAGTAAGATATTTAAAAAGGAGGGCTCCAGAATTAGACTGCCTGTATCCAATTTGGAAACCATTAATTATAAGCTCTGTCACCTTAGTCAACTCCTCTGTGCCTTAGTTTCATCTGTACAATAATGGAGCTTGGCATGCTAAGGTTGCTGTAAAGATTAAACAACATATACTGCTCATTCCTGTACAGAGGTCTGCTGTGTATCTCTGATGTGCCCATGTCATGCTAAATGCTGGGCACACGGAGCTGCATAAGACTGGCAAGGAATCGAGGTGCTTTACCTACCGGTAGTGAAGGAGAAAGACAATAAATGAAGGATGCAATGAGATCATTTCTACAGTGACAATTGCTCTATGGCTTAGTGTGGGCATGGGTGGCAGGCAAGAGGATTCTATATGGGAAGATCAACATTTGTAATTGTAATGGCTATATATCTGTAACACAGCTTAGAAAAATATATGCTTGTCAGGGGCTGGGGATTTAGCACAGTGGTTAGAGCGCTTGCCTTGCAAGCACAAGGACCCAAGTTCAATCCCCAGCACAAAAAAAAAAAAAAGAAAATTATATGCTTGTCGATGGATGATATTGACATTTATGCATCCAACGAACATTCTCTGAAGCCCTACCTGGCACTCTTTAGGTCCTGGGTATGGTGTGAGGGGTGGGGGCATGCAACACAGAGCAAAACAGAAAAATCTCTGACCTGCTGGAGCTGGCGTTATGTATTCTCTTCTTAAATTAATATAATATTTTTTCTTCTTAAGTAAATTTAAATTTGTAAAATAAAATCTGTCTTATTAAAGTGAACACCGCATGGTTGGAAGGCAGATACTGCTACATGGCCAAGGTCGCACTATGAGCCACTTCCGGGATGTGCTGGGCCTGAAGCAGCTTACTTAGCTCTTCGGGAAGTAGGAGTCTCAGGCTACATTCTGTCCGTGAACCTGGGACCACATTTCTTCCCTCTGGGGCTCTGCCTGCCTCGTCTCCTGTTTACATCGCACGTCTCCTATTTCTATTTATTTCTTCAGCTATGTTTTGAGGCTTACCCAAAGGAAATCACAATATTTCCATTTCAAAATTATAGGAAAACCTCTTAATAGGAATCACTGAGGCAAAGCTTCGTAAATCAAGGAAACTCTGAATAGGAAAATATTTATAAAGAGAAGTGGTTTTCACATGTGTTTATTATATAGTCGACTAACCGTGAGTTGCATTATACAGAACCTAGTTTTTTGAGTCTATCGATATCATGTAATTATACTCTCAAAGCTCCCACTTAAGTAGACCGTGTTGTGACTGCATTCTGCATGTTGTAGACGGTAACCACATGTTGTAACTGCACTTGAGAATAATTTGTACACCAACGTGGCCTGGCCTCTCCGGTTTAATGATGTCACAACATATTGCTGCTCTCCCCTGGGCCTGCTGCACACCAGTTCTGCTCCTACCTTAAATAATCCTAATTTCCCACATAAGGAAGCAGGAGTTCAGGAGCTGTATGGTAACTTTTATTTTCACAAACCTTACTCATTTCACATACTCTCTCAAGTATCAGTATCCTAGAAAGATCTCCCCTCGCTGCATAGATCTGTGATTGAATGAACTTGCAGGGTGGGGGTCAAATGATTAAACAAAATACTATGAGGCTTTTCCAAAATTATACCTAAGAAAAATCATTAGTGAGTCAACTGTTTCACAGTCAGGGCTGGGGGATTACAAAACTACTCCTTAGTAACTGCAGTTCAATTAATGACACAATATATAGCAACACATTCATTCATTTACTCACCCAGCAGTGATTTGTTTAACTCCTGCTTCCTCATTAGTGCTCAATTAGACACCAGAGTACAAAGGTGGACCCCAAAATGCTGACAGTCTGGTGCGTGAGAAAGATGTTAATCAAACTGTCTTACAAATGTAAAATTACAAATGGTGAAGAGTGGGAATCTAACCTCAACTGAAGGTTCAGGCTGACCCAAGAGCCACAAGATAGCGTGGTTAACTGGGCAAAGAGGGAAGAAAAGGAGATCCAAGCAGGGGGAAACAGAGTCAATAAATCCCCAAAGGTATGCCAGAGGATACTGGCCAAATTTCCAGAACGGATGGAAGTAAGGAACAGAGGTGATCATTGGCCAGATGGGGCGAGTTTTGAACACCATGGCTAACAGCTGGTTGGACTATGCTCTGAGAACAATGGAAAGTCAAAGAAGACCTTCAAATAGAGAGTGGAATATGATCGAATGCACATTAAAAATAAGATACCAGTGGCCTTATCAAAAAACTAAATCTTCCAATCGGCCTTTCATTTACAGTGATGAAATTCCCCTCCTCCCCAGGAGGCCATCTGGACATTTCCCAGACTCCTCTGCAAGTAGGTGTGTCCCTGTGATTCAGTTATGGCCAATGGCATGAAAGCAGAATTGACAGGTGGGAGGGACTTCTAAAACCCTCTTTTAAGAGAGGACTTGGAAGTACACTTTGCTATCCTCTTTGTCCTTTTCTCCATCCTGCAGGACCAGAAACCAGGTGCTGCCCTCTTGGATCATAAGGAAGAAGCTTCAAATGGAAGAGTGACAAGAATAAAGGATCTCCCTGGGTTCCTAATAGTGTAGAATATTCACCAGTCCTGGGTTGTTCCTTCATCTTTTTAACTTATATATACTTTTTTATGTATCAGAAAGCTTCATCCATTTAAAGTGTACTAGAGTGTGTGCTGACAGTCTTATGTATCCATGTAACTACCAACCCAACCGAGGTTCAGAACATTTCAGTCACCCCAGAAGATTCTCATGCTCCTTTGTAATTTGCCCCTCACCCCAGCGACAAACTGTCCCGCTGTAGAAGTTCGTGTAAATAGAATCTTGCAGTATGTGCCCTTCTGTATCAGGCTTCTTTCTGTCAGTGTAATTATTTTGAGATTCGTCCATGTTATTCCTGTTTGTTGCTGGGTTGTAGACTATTGTATGGACATACCACAGTTAGTTTATAATCCATTCATCAGTTGGGAGAGATGTGGGTTGTCTGATGATGGATGGTATCATGAACAAAGCCACTGTGAATATTTATCTGCAGTCTTTGTGCAGACTCATCTCTTAATTCTCTGGGTAAATACCTGTGAGTGAAATGGCTGAGTCCTACGGTAGGTGTACGTTTAACAATATGAGGAACAGTTTTTCAAAATGAGTTGGCGATTTACATTCCCATGGGCAGTGAACGAGAGCGCCGTTGGAGTATATCTACGCCGATCCCTGCTGTTGTCAGTCTTTGAATTGCAGACATTTTAATGCGTTCTCAGTGAGCCACCTACATTTTCATGTGCAAAAAGAAAAAGAAAACCTTCTAAGTTGTGATAAGCCATATTGTTTTGGATTTTCTGTCACTCCAAGAGCGAATTTCTATTGAAGGGTAAAAACAAGACTGAAAAGAGGAAGAGCCGGTAGAAGACTCCTCTGGTTCCAACAAGAAGTGATGGATTGCGGTAGGGCAGGGCTCTGGAGATGTACAGAAATGGATAGATTGGTGAAATAGTTAGGAGATGATGGATTTGGGGTTCAGTCATGGGCCTGGAATGGAGAGTTAAGAAAATCTCTAGGGTCACGCAGCAGAGGAGTTGGGCCTGTTTCATGCCCCAGAATGTGCCCATCCGCCCTTCTCCATCCTCATAAGATGTCACTGTCACATGGAGAACTGGCAACTGCTCCAGCTTCAGCTGTGGCAAAGCTTTGTGTTTGTGTTTTGTTTTTACAGTATTGGGGATTGAACCCAGGGCCTTCATACTGAGCTATATTCCTGGTCCTTTTATTGTTTTTGTTTGTTTGCTGCCCAGGCTGAGCAACTTGCAATCCTCCTGCCTCGGCCTCCCAGAGTACTAGGATTACAGGCATGTGTCCCACGCCCAGCAACCTGTGGTTTTTGATGGTGCAGTTGTTTGTCTATTGTTGTTTGTGGAGGAGGATGTTCTTGGAAGGCGAGAGGAAGATACACGGATATTGACAATGTTTT
The DNA here is from genome assembly GCA_004026905.1 of Hystrix cristata. Classification (NCBI taxonomy): domain Eukaryota; kingdom Metazoa; phylum Chordata; class Mammalia; order Rodentia; family Hystricidae; genus Hystrix; species Hystrix cristata. The sequence goes on from PVJO010010017.1 coordinate 65,501, forward strand.
GTAATATTTTTACTATTTTTATTACTACTAGTGAAATTATTAATATTAATTTCTGTGTGTATCTCTTCTTCTAACCCCAATTCTGGGAGTAGGGGTGATCAGAGCAATTAGATAAGAACGAGTCTACCAAAGACAGAAATTAGTGCGTGGCCTTAGGTGAATGATTTGTATCTCATTCTCACAGAGCCCTGTGTTTTTCAGCATTTTACAGATAAGGAAACTAAGACTCAGAGAGATTACCTAACTCGCCTAAGGTCATACAGATTGTAAGAAGTAATGTTTCTTATGCTTTGGAGCTTCACTTCCAAAGCAAAGAATTAGACAGAAAGATGAGTTGGGATGAGACTGGGGGTGGGGAGGACACTGAGACCCATCACTGAACCCAAACACAGACTCAATGATTGGAAACTTATCTTGAGCATTTTAGATAGATCTCTAAAATTCTCGCACCTGTTGCATTTTTCTCCACAAGTTATCCAAACTTGTTTTTATAAAGACATTCTCTATAAAAGTCACCATGATTAAAGCTGGACAGACAGATCGGGTTGATCCTGGGCGGCACACACCCAGGCCTTGCACGCCCATTTGCAAAGGCAGCCTCATGAGAAGGTGAAGCCGCAGTCATGAGGGATAGGCCCAGTATAGAAGCCCAGCAGCCCGAGTCCTACCTCTGTGACCTATGCAGATGCCTTAATCCCTCCAAGCCCTGGTTTCCTAATCTGTAAAATAAGACATATAACCTGGGCTGGGTTGATGTATAAGAGTGGAGCAAATATGAGTGAGAGCAAACAGACCCCAAATATATTATGATAAAGAATCCTTTTTCTAGATTCTCCTTATCTGTCTTAAAGCAGGGCCTCCCAAGAGAATTCACCTGTCATAAATCTCCTCCCCAGTAATTTGGCACTCAGGGAAAATGAATGCCCACTCCCAGAGATAGCACCAGATTAAGAAATCCCCA